>CAUYON010081798.1:0-15118 GCA_963573935.1 Arctocebus calabarensis
AGGGAGGGAAGGGGAGGGAGAGGGTGGGGGGAGATGGGACAAAGGGTGAGATCACATGTGTGGTGCATATTCGAAGGGTCACGAGAAAACTTCTAAACAAAGATCAAGAATGTTTTCATATAATAAACGAGAAAATATCAAGAATGGTATGTCAATCAGGTTGATAAAGTATCTCAGATTGCATGTGAAGCCCCCACACTGTACCCCATGGTTGAACTAATGTACACAACTATGATTCAATAAAAAAATAAAAATAAAAATAAAAAATAAATTGTGTTAAAAAAAAAAAAAAAAAAGAACCTCTGAAAAGTTCAGAGGAGGAAAAAGTTGCCCAGGAGGAAGCAGCTCAGTACCACACCCTACACTGGCTCCTGTGTTTCCTTGTCTCACGCTTTCACTCCCTTACAGCTACTTCCTGGGATCCTTTTCAAGCAGGCTTTATTCCAAATAAAACTACTTGTACCCAAATCTTTGCCTCAGGTTCTACTTCTGGAGAAGCAGTCTCAAAACCATCAACCATCACTCATGTGTGGCAGGATAATACACGGCAGTATTAATTACAGGTTTGTTCTCATTCTAATGAACAAGTTGGCCTTGTTAAGATGAACATGGAAAATTACTTGACTCTTTCCCTCCATTCTTCTTTCAGCCTCTTGTCACATTCAATTAACACATTACCATATACAACCATGTGCAGAGGGTAGCCAAGTAGAAAATAAAAAGAATTCAGGACCTCCCTACCACCAGATTTCTTGTTCTTTACACTCTGTAGAGCCTTTTTTACTAGCAGGCAGATATGCCCCAACTGATACTTAAGATACAATCCTTAAGATAGTTTAGAAAATCAGCCTCAGTGGCATTTCTGCCCAAACATGAAAATTCTGTATCTATCAGTGAAGAAATATGAGACAGTCAAATTAAGAACCATTCGAAAAATAACTGGCTTGAGTTCTTCAAAAATTTCAAGATCAAGAAACACAAAGTGAAAACCAAGTGATGGAGATTAAAGGCACAAAAGAAATTTAAAATTTGTAATCCTGGATTGGATTCTGGACTGTGGGGGAAAAAAAAAGGCTGAAATTTGATGAAACTTGAATATAGGCTGTGGATTTGTAATGTAGCATGTTAAATATGTTAAATTTCCTGGATTTTCATAACTGAGCTGTGGTTTTATAAAAGAATGAGCTTGTTTTTAGGAAATACACACTGAAGTATTTAGTAGTGCAAATACAAAGGCACTCTTGGCTGCTTCAGAAACACACCCACACACACACAAACAAAAGGCAATCAAGGGAGAAGAAGGGAGAGGAGGAAAGATGGGGCAAATAGAGCAAGACAAACAACGGCCGAATCGCTAAGAACCTCTCAGATTGTAAAGGCTGCAATCAGTGTTTTATGTTATTCATATAACCGCTTTGTAAATTTGAGATTATATTAAAATTAAAAGTTACCCTTCCCCTTTTTATTTGAGACAGAGTCTCACTTCATCACCCTGGGTAGAGTAATCTGGTATTTTAGCTCACAGCAATCTCAAACTCTTGGGCTTAAGTGATTCTCTTGACTCAGCGTCCCGAGTAGCTGGGACTACAGTTGCCTGCCACAATGCCTGGCTATTTTTAGAGATGGGGTCTTGCTCTTGCTCAGGCTGGTCTTGAACTCCTGAGATCAAGCAATTCACCTGTGTTTGCCTCCCAAACCCCAAAATTAGGCACAATAAGCACTTATACTGTTGGATAAAACGACAGCTTACTTAACTTCTGCCCCTTCACTCTCTCCAACTACTAATAGGAAGGAAGAAATGAACAAAACAAGAAAACTGGATTGAGGGGCTAAAGCGAATATGGATTGAGGTGAAATTGTTGAGGTGAAGACATGCAAATTTCATTCTTATTCTTATAGCCCTCTCCTCTCACCAATGTTGTGACTTTGAACAAGTTACCCCAGAGAGTTTAAATATTATCAAGTTTAAAAAATCGAATTCTTACCATTTGTTGAGTGCTGTTCTAACTACTTTATGTGTATCAACTCATTTAATTTTAACTCTTTCAATCAATTGGTATATAATTCTAATCATTATGGATGTATTTATGATATAATTAATCTAATCATTTAATGAGCATTAATAAACATTCATCATTTATAACATTTAATCATTTCTTATGCATTAATAAAGGCTAATGTCTTATAACTCATAATATTTAATCATTTTATTTACAAAAGTGAAGACGTAAGGCTTTTTTTTTCTCAGTTTTGTTAAAGTCAATAGTTAATGATAATAAAAGCAAATCAAAACCACCCTAAGATATCACCTAACCCCAGCAAGAATGGCTCACATCACAAAATCTCAAAGCTGCAGATCAAGGAGCTGCAGGCATAAGGAGGAATAAAGCCTGCCTGAAAAGGATCCCAGGAAGTAGCTGTAAGGGGGTGGGAGCGTGAGACAAGGAAACACAGGAGCCGGTGTGGATGTGGAGAGAAGGGAACACTTTTACAATGCAGATGGGACTGCAAACTAATATAACCTTTTGAAAGGAAGTATAGAGTTCTCAAAGAACTCAAATTAGATCTCCCATTTGATCCTACAATCACATTACTGTGCATCTCCCCAGAAGAAAGAAAATTCATTTTCCAGGTACTTCTCTAAGAACCTCTGAAAAATTCCCAGGAGATCAAGCTCTGCTTGCCCAGGAGGAAGCAGCTCAGTACCACACCCTACACCGGCTCCTGTGTTTCCTTGTCTCACGCTCCCACCCCCTTACAGCTACTTCCTGGGATCCTTTTCAGGCAGGCTTTATTCCTCCTTATGCCTCAGGTTCAGATGTAGAACCTGAGGCAATGCCTCAGGCAGGTGATTCCTTCTTTTATCATAAGGACACCTGTGATAGACTATTTATTGCAGCTCAATTTACAATAGCCAAACTGTGGAAACAACCTAAATACCCAATTACTCAGGAATGGATTAACAACTGTGGTATATGTATACCATAGAATACTATTCCGCCAATAAAGAAGGTGGAGACTTTACATCTTTTGTATTAACCTGGATGGAATTGAAAAACATTCTTCTTAATAAACATCACAAAAATGGAGAAACAAGAATCCAATGTACTCAATTCTAATATGAAAACAAGTGATAACCTATCACATGGTGGGGGGACAGGGGAATGGGGGAGTGGGAAGAGGTAAGGAAAGAAGGAAGGGGTGGGGGGGTCATGGTGTGTGACACATATCTTGGAGGTGGGACATGATTATAAGAGGGACTTCACCTAACAGATGCAATCAGTGTAAGCTGGTTCTCTGTACCCTCAATGAATCCCCAACTATATATATATATATATATTCATTTTATATATATATATATATATAAAATGAATGCTTAGCACACGCTAAGCATTTGGTATGAACAATCTTGTGATTAGATTAATACTTCCAGCATCCCGGGCACCCATTACTATAATCATTCCTTATTTCATAGTTAGAGATATTGAGAAAGTTGTTCAAGTTCACAGACTATGTGACAGAGCTGCATTCAAACTCAAATTACTGGGACTTTCAGAACTGGCAAAAGGTTGATTTTGAAAATGTCATGTAATCCCAAAAGTAACAAGCAGGCTGAAGTGTAATCAAATCAAGTGTCAACTGCAGGACCTAGCCCTCATTCTTGTTTTATTCCCCTTTTCTGTGCCTTGGGTAAGCAATATTATGTACCCAGAAAGAAGAAAAACCATCCTGAGAGGGCAAAAGTATGGTTTTTAACTTCCTCACTGTCCAAGGAAAAAGTCAGTTCCCTGGGACTATCCCAGGACCACTGGCCACAAGTCATTCTAAAACATGGAGAACAGAATAAGAAGATTAGATAAGAAACTTCTTTGTTTCTTTCTGAAAACTTCTTTTCCAAAAAAAAAAAAAAAATCAGACCTCATTTTTCTAAGAAACTCGATCTGGAAGCTTCCCCAATTCAGTATCCCAAATTATGAGCTCATATGCTTCAGTGTCAGCAACACCAAAGAGCAGCTTATTTAAATTCTGTTGTACTTGGCTTCTTACACTTGTGTTATGTGTATTTAAAATCAGCTCCAGAAACACTTTAATCTTTGTGATTTTTAGGAGCTTCCCAGGGCTTGCAGCAAGCGCCATCAAATGTCATTCTATCTATTGGACATGTATCTAAGTTGGTTGAGTCTTAGCAAACCCCATGGGTTCTGTAGGTCTTTAGATAAAATGTGGCTAAAGATTAAAGCATAGTTTGTAAACAACATCTCTTACAAAAGGACCTCAAAAACACCATAGTAATGCTGAGGAAGCTCAGTGCACATGTTTAGAATGGATCTTTCATTTCTAGGTAGCGTTATGCTTTCTTTCCACTCTGCTGGAGTTTGCTTTTGTTATTTATCCTGTGGCTCCATTCTTGCAAAGAAGTTTCTTATCTAATCCTATGTCATGCTTTCCCACTTCCTTTCCACCTCCGCAGACTCCACTGCCAATTTTCTAAAAAGGAATTATTGAACCTCAAAGAGCTTTCCACCCCATAAAACTTTCCATCCTTTCTGATGTTGAAGCTAAAGTGAAATGGGTAATAATAAGTTCTAACAGTCGAAAATGAACATAAATACCCAAGAGGTGAAAGGGATTTTCCATTTTTATGAGTTTTCATCTTCCTGATGTCCTTTGTGACCCTGGCTTGTGCTTTGTTGGCCAGGATTCCCACAGCAGCTGCCCAGACAGCAAGGCCAGGACTCAGAAGAAGCAGTCGGCACCTGGGGCACAAAATTTAAGGAAAAGCTTCCTCTTCATGCTGTGTAAGTCTCCTAGGAGCTTCGCATGTTTCATTCTAGACCCAGCCCTACCAAAAGCACCCTCCCCAATCTTAGTTCACGCTCTTTCTCCCCCTCTCTCAATAGTCAGAGTGAACATTTCATACACTAGATCTGATCTTACCACCTCTTGAATAAAACCCTCTTGTAACTTGCCAGTGTCCTCAAGATGAAAGCTACACTTCTTGGCAGCCTTGATAAAGCCCTTTAGGTCTGACTTCTGCCCAGCTCACCCCTCCTATCCCTTCAGTCCATGGTCCAGAACAACTTCCCACTCCTGACTTGTCATCCAGGGTTTCATAGCCACTGTCTCCTCCTGATCAGTCCTTCCTCCTCATTTTCTAAAGCTAATTCTAACTCATTTTTCAGATCTCACAGGGAAAAAAATATCATCATGGTACATCAGGAAAGGGCTCAATGATAGTTACAGCCTGGCTTTGAGTCTAGTACTGCTATTTACTGTCCTGACATTAAGCAAGTTACCTAGTATTTCTGAGCTTTGGTTTCCTCACATGAACATTGAGTGGTAGGAGGATCTACTTGATGAATTGACAATTGATGTCAGGATTTCAAAAGGTGAGCTGTGGAACACTGTAAGATCAGTGCCTGGCACGTGGCTAGCACTGTATGTGTCAGGTATTACACTGCCTTCTTCAGAGTAATCTCCATAACCCCCCAGGCATCTCTCCATGGTGGCTCTGTAGCACCTGTTCTGAAGTCTTTTCCATGCTGCTGTCATCGTTCACTTAAGTCTCTCTCTTCTTCTCAGCTACAAACCAAGGCAGATCCTGGATCCATCTGTCCACTGCTATCCTGCTACCACACTGCCTAGAATACCTACTCAATGAATATGTGTTGAATGCCTGCACCAGTAACACAAGGGACAATGCCACAGATTCAATACCCATTCCAACTCTGGGACAAACAACTAAAGATGGAGAACACACCATTTATCTGCAAGCAGAGTTTACTGCTGGTTTGAAAACATCAAACTGTACCAAACGTTAATTAATTCAACTAAACGTGAACTGATGGCATGCCAGGAGTTATGCTATACAAAGGGGGAAAAACAAAGATGCAAAAATTCAAGTTCTTGCCTCAGTGAGGTGGTAGGACAGCTGCTTAGAACTCATGGCTGCCATGTTTTCATGCTGAAAGAAAAGACCTTGCTGGGGTCCAATACAGGACTTCAAGATTACAATTTCTTGACTCAGACACCCCTGGGCTCACATCCTGCTGCTTCACAATTTCCAAACTGTGTGGCCTTAAGCAAGTTACCTAACTACTCTGAGCTTCAAGGCTTTTTATCCATAAAAATACCTATAATACCTATCTCAGAGGGTTGTTTGTGCAGAGGAAATGAGAAAATCCATATAAGTCATCTCAGTACACAATGTCTGGCAAATAGAAAATATGCAATAATTTTCATTGTTATTATTACTGTCATTTCCAGCCCCTTATTGGACTCAGTCCATGCACTTTATTCTTTCCTAATCTCTTCTATGAACTTGATTTTTTTTCAATTTAAAGATGGAAAAATACACATTTGAGACTCAGCTACTTGGCAGCATGAAGCAAAGCTAATTTTTTATAACTAGGAGAAAGTTGGAACACTTTTATTTCAAACCAATTGCCAACACAGAGAAGTAATCCAAGCCAGAACAAGGGTCTTGCCATTTTCCTCTAGCTATTTTTGGGTAGATTCTAATGCTCTATGTCTCAGAATGTCTTATGGCTCATGAGCCTGTGGCAGTCCCATGGGAATGACTTTGTCCTTTACGGTGGCTTCTAAGGAAGTTAGATAGTTGTTTTGCTTTCCCAGAAATTCTTTTCTTTTTTTTTCCTGGGTATGTATTATTGCTTACCTAAGGCACAAAAAGGGGTACAGAAAAAGAATAATAAATAGATCTCATCTTCTATGCCACCTCTCATTGATTGTTGGTGAGTGCCTAGAGCATCATCTTAAGAAGGATTCTGATGCAGCTTTAAGGCTCAGTAGGAAAGAGCACATTGATTGATTCTGCCTGGGCATGTGGCTGGGGAGAAACAGAACAGAACATCTCAAGATTAAAAGCACTATTTCCAAAAGCCTGGAAGATTCTGTCTCCCCTTCAGATTCCCCAATCTATTTATTTCTCTCCACCTTGACTTACTGTTGGACTCCACTGCAAGTAATTCAAAAATAAAGTTATTAATTCAAATTGATTTCTTTACATTTGAGATGGAGAATATTTCAAGGATGATTTATAGAAGGAGAAAACATTCTCACTAAAATTTAAGTAGGTGCTATCCATTTCCAGTGACATTGATAAGCATCTCTTCCATTCAGAGCAACCCTTTTAAAAATCAAGGTGCAAACAACCAAATTCATAGTTAAAAGGAGAGTAAAAATAATAATAATAGCTAAATCTGTTGTACAAATATTATGTGCCAGGCACTGTGCTATCCCAATAATGCTTTCATATTCAGAAAAAACATACACTGGGGAAAGGATCCCTACTCAATATATGGTTCTGGGAAAATTGGATAGCCACATGTAAAAGACCAAAAAGGATCCACACCTCTTACCAGTAACAAAAATTAATTCATGATGGATAAAAGACTTAAACCTAAGACAGGAAACAGTAAAGAATGTTTGAAGAAAGTGCTGGAAAAACTCATAGACACTGGCCTTGGGGAAGAATTTATGAAGAAGAACCTAATTACAGCAATGACAAAAATAGATAGGACATGATCAAATTAAAATTTATCAGTTCTTACAGCCAAGGACATGATCAACAGAGCAAATAGACAACTTACACAGAATGGGAAAAAACATTTGCATGCTATACAACGATAAAGGACTAATAATCAGAATCTATAAAGAACTCAAGCAAATAATCAAGAAAAAGTCAACCTCATTAAAAAGTGGGAAAAGGCATGAAAAGAAACTTTTCAGATGAAGATAGTCTAATGGGCTACAAACACATGAAAAAATGTTCAACATCTCTAATCATCAGGGAAATGCAAATCAAAACCACAAGGAGCTGTCACCTCACAACAGTGAGAATGGTTCACATCAAAATGTCCCAAAACAACAGATGCTGGTGTGGATGTAGCTGTCAGTGGGCCTGCAAACTAGTATAACCTCTGTAGAAAGCAGTATGGAAATGCCTTAAAGAACTACAAGTAGACTTACCCTTTGATCCAGAAATCCTACTACTAGGTATTTACCCAAAGGAAAAAGAAATTTATAAAAAAGACATTTGCCCTCAAATGTTTATAGCAGCACAATTCACAATTGCAAAGTTGTGGAAACAATGCAAGTGCCCATCAATAAATGAATACATTAATAAATTGTGGCATATGTATACATAGAATCCTGTTCAGCCATAAAATGATCGTGATTTAGTATCTTTTGTAACGATCTAAATGGAATTGGAGATCGTTCCCGTAAGTGAGGTATCAGAAGAATGGAAAAACAAACCCCACATGCACTCAGTAATAAATTAGGGCTAGATGATCAATTTTTAAGTACATATATGGTAGCAAAACTCAAAGGGAATTAAATAGGTGGGGGTGGGTGATTATTAGGGTAAATTCACATCTAACTGGTGTAACACACATATTCTAGGTGAAGGGCACACTTGAAATTTTGATTAAAAATGTACAAAAAAATTCTCATTATCACTAATCATCAGAGATATGCAAATCAAAACTAATCTGAGATACTACCTAACCTCGGTGAGTAATAAGGTTCCCTTATTACTAAGTCTCAAAGCTGCAGATGTTGGCACAGATGTGGAGAGAAGGGAACACTTCTACACTGCTGAGGAGACTGCAAAACAATACAACCATTTTAGAAGAAAGTATGGAGAATCTTCAAAGACCTCAAATTAGACCTCCCATTTGATCCTGCAATCCCATTACTAGGAGTCCACCCAGAAGAAAGGAAACCATTTTATCATAAGGACATTTGCACAAGAATGTTCATCACAGGTCAATTTATAATCGCCAAAATGTAAACAACCTAAATGCCCTCTAACCCAGGAATGGATTAACAAGCTGTGGTATATGTACACCATGGAATACTATTCAGCCATTAAAAGAAATGGAGACTTTACATCTTTTATATTAACCTGGATGGAGGAGGAACATATTCTTCTTAATAAAGTATCACAAGAATGGAGAAGTAAGGATTCAATGTACTCAATTTTAATATGAAGGCAGTAGATGAGCTAATACATGGGACAGGGAGTAGGTGAGTAAGGGAGCAGGGACAGGGGAAGAGGAAGGGATATGGGGGTCACAGTGTATGGTGCACCTCTTGCAGGCAGAACACAAGTATGAGAGGGAATTTATCTAACTAATGCAATCAGTGTAACATAATTCCTTGTACCCTCAATGAATCACAAACAATAAAAAAAAAAGTGCTCACTTCGGCAACACATATACTGAAGTTGTAATGATACAGAGATTAGCATGGCCCCAGCACGAGGATGATACACAAATTCGTGAAGCGTTCCATATTTTTATCTCCCTGCTCAAATCTTTCAAGCTAGAAGAGGTTGGTCATTGACTTTTAATCTTCTAAAACAAAATAACTTTCAACTCAGGATCCTGTATCCAGCTAAACTGAGTTTCATTTATGATGGAGAAATTAAATACTTTAATGACATTCACATGTTGAAGAAATGTGCCATAACTAAACCAACTCTCTAGGATATTCTTACACTACTTTCCATAATGACCAGTGTAAGCCTCCACCACAAAAGTAAACTCACTCAGAACCTTCTGATCAAATTCCAACTTCCACAGTGGTGAAAGGATTAAAAATGTCCACTGGACTGTGGAAAGGTTTATCAATATTCTCAATTAATTTGAATGGTTTAAATTGTCCTCTAAAGAGGTATAGATTGACTGACTGGATACAAAAACTCAGGCCAGATATCTGCTGCATACAATAATCTCATCTCACTTTAAAAGATGAATAAGGTGGGGGGGAGGGTGGAGCAAGATGGCTGACTGGAAGCAGCTTCCAAAAAAGGCTCCTGTCCAAAAGGGAAGATAACCTCCAGAAACTGCACAATTAAGCTGAATACTGGGAGCCCAGCAGAGACAGAGAAGTGATTTCTGTGGGTTACCTCTACTGAGACAGGCTGCGACTCCAAGAAAGCAAGCTTCAGGTATAAAATTCATCTGAAAGGAAGAGTGGTCATCCCCTCCCCCAAGAAAGCTCTGAGTTTCTTGCTTTACATTTTCCTTTGTTTTTTTTCTCATCTTTTGCTCCTGCAGGTTTTCTACAGACAAGTGGTGAACTGTGGACCTCTTGTCTCATCCCACAGAAGAGTGCTGTGGGAAGTGGGGTGTGCTTCCCCTGAGCAACCCGGTGTGACCCTAAAAACTCTATTGCTAGGCAGAAAAACTGAACTAAAGTTTTCCCCACCATTCTGAACTTACTGTTCCCCACCCTTACCTGATGAACCAGAAGCCTAACCCCCACTGAGACTGAGGGAGGAGGTCCCCGTGCAGCACCCCCACCACCGCCTGCTGTAACAAGTGCCCCACCAGGAAAAGACTCTGGGGGAGCCACAGTGAGCCTCCCTCCCTCTGTCCAGGGAAGCTGCAGGCAAGTGCCTGGCCCTGCACTCTGTGCTTCTTAGGCTTCTGCAGGCCTGCTGTCTGCTTGAGACTCTGACGGCGACCATCAGACCTCTGCAGGTCTGCCCCCAGCCAGGAACTCCCCTGGCGACCACGCGGGCCACTGCCTGGCACCCACAGGGCCCCCGCTGGCCAGTAAATCTCTTGGCGATCGTGCAGCTCTGTGCCCTGAGCCTGTAGGGCTTCTGCAGGCCCGCCTTCTGCCAGGAACTCTGCCTGCAAACGTCAGGCCTCTGCAAGCTGGCCCACGGTCAGAAACTCCCCCGGCAACTGCCTGGTCCTGCGCCTGTGTTTTCTAGGCCTCCGCAGGCCCACTGTCTGCTAGAGACTCTGACAGTGACTGCCAGGCCTCCACAGATCTGTCCCTGACCAGGAACTACCCTGGTGACCGCGCAGGCCTCCACCTGGCACCCGCAGGCCGCTGCAGGTCCGCCCCTGGCCAGTAAATCCCCTGGCAACCATGCGGCCAAGTACCCCAAGCCTGCAGGGCTTTCACAGGTCTACCTTCTGCCATGAAATCTGCCTGCAACCGTCAGGCCTCTGCAGGCCAACCTACAGACAGGAATGCCCCCAGCAACTGCCTGGTCCTGTGCTCGTGCTTGCTGGGCTCTGCAGGTCTGCCGTCTGCTAGAGACTTAGCTGGCAACCATCAGGCCTCTGCAGGTCTGCCCATGGCCAGGAACTACCCAGTGACCGCACAGGACTCTTCCTGGCACCTGCAGGGCCCCTGAAGGTCCACCACTGGCCAGTAAATCCCCTGGCAACCGTGTGGCCCTGCACCTGAGCCTGCAGGGCTTCCGCAGACCTACCTTCTGCCAGTAACTCCGCCTGCAACTGCCAGACCTCTGCAGGCCCACCCTGGGCAAGGAACTCCCCCCATGACCACCTGGTCCTGCAGCCCATGCTTGCTGGGCTTCCTCAGGCCTGCCTTATGCTATAGAATCAACCGGCGACAGCCAGGCCTCCGCAGGTCTGCCCCCAGCTAGGAACTCCCCTGGCAATTGCACAAGCTTCTGCCTGGCCCCTGCAGGCACCCACAGGCCCGCCCCTGGCCAAGGACAGTCCTGGCAACCACGCGGGCCTTCACCTGGCACCCACAGGACTTCTGTAGGCCAGCCTTCTGTCAGGGACTCCACTGGTGACCGCCAGGCCTCTGCAGGCCTGCCCCCAGCCAGGAACTCCCCTGGCAACCACCTAGCCCTGCATCCCAAACTTGCCAGACTTCTATAGGTCTGCTTTCTGCCAGGGACTCCACCCGCGACTGCCAGGCCCCAGGCCAGGGTCACTCCCAGTGACTGTGCGGACCTCTTCCTGGCACCCACAGGGCCTCTGCAGGCCAGCCTACTTCCAGGGACCCCACCGGCAACTGCCAGGCCTCTCTGCAGGCCCACCACTGGCCAAAAACTTCCCAGACTACCGCACAGCACTGCAACTTGAAGGGCCTCCGCAGACCCAACGTCTATCAGGGACTCCACCAGCAACTGTCAGGCCCTTGCAAGCTCACCCTTGGCCAAAGAGTCCTCTGGTGACTGTGTGGGCCTGTGTCTGGCACCTGCAGGGCTTCCACAGGCCCATCCCTGACAAGGAAATCCACTGGCAACCATGTGGACCTGTGCCCCACATTTGCCGGGCCCTGCAGTCCCGCCTTCTGCCAGGAATCTTTCCAGTGACTGCCAGGCCCCCACAAGTCTGCCCCTGGCCAGGAACTCCCCCAGCAACCACATGCCCCCATGCCCTGAGCCTGCAGGGCCTCCGCAAGTCCGCCCTCTTCCAGGGACTCCGCTGGTGACTGCCAGGCCTCTGTAGGCCTGCCCTCAGCCAGGAACTGTTCTGGTGGTCATACGCCCCATGCCTGGCACTCCCAGAACTGTGTGCACCATCCCCCTCACTGTTGCTGGATCCAGGGGTGCCACACTCTGGGGCTACTCCCGTAGCCTGAACTCCCTGGCTGGGACAGTCCCAGAATATCTACACAGAGTCACTCACTACAAAGTTCAGGCAATAATAGAGTGGTCTGGCCAGGGTATAATCTTAGAGAGACACCTTCCCAACTCTGAGGATGACCAGACGCAATGATGAAAAACAATCATGGGGTGGAATCAATGGAAAAACTCTGGCAATATGAATGATCAGAGTAGACCAACCCCTCCAAGTAACTACAAGGCAGACACAGCACAAGATGTCCTGCATAGGCAAATGGCTGAGATGTCTGAAATCAAATTCAGAATCTGGATTACAAATCAGATCAGTGGAATGGAGGAAAAGATGGAATTAGAATTTCAAGCAGTAATTCAAAAGAGAACACAAAAGATGTCTCAAGAATTCAACAAATTCAAAGACAAAATGACCAAAGATTTTGACACATTGAGACAAGAAGTTGCAGCCCTCAAAATTCTGAGAAATTCAGTAGAACCCTCAGTAAAACAGAATGGAGCAAGCAGAAGAAAGGATATCTGACATGGAAGACAAAGCTTTTGAATGCTCTCAAACCTCCAAAGAGCAAGAGAAATGGAAGGCAAAAACAGATCACTCTCTCAGAGAGCTCTTGGATAACTCGAAGAAAACCAATATTCACCTCGTGGGGATCCCTAAAAGTGATGAAGTGCCTTCACAAGACACAGAGTCTCTTCTTCATGAGATTATGAAAGAGAACTTTCCAGACATGCCAAGAGATTCTGAAATTCAGATAGCAGACAGTTTCAGAACCCCAGCATGACTCAACCTGAATAAGACATCCCCCAGGCACATCATAATTAAGTTCACTAAAGTAAATACGAAGGAGAAAAGTTTGAAAGCAATCAGATGCAAGAAATTGATAACCTGCAAGGGGAAGAATATTAGAATAACTGCAGATCTCTCTCATCAAACCTTTCAAGCTGGAAGAGAATGGTCATTGACTTTTAATCTCATAAAAGAAAAGAACTTTCCACCTAGGATCCTGCATCCAGCCAAACTGAGTTTCATTTATGATGGAGAAATTCAATACTTTAATGACATCCACATGTTGAAGAAATTTGCTATAACCAAACCAGCTCCCCAGGATATTCTCAGACCTATCCTCCATAATGACCAACATTATCCTCCAATGCAAAAGTAAACTCATCCAGAAACTTTTTATCAAATTCCAACTTCCACAGCAAAAGGGTTAAAAATGTCCACTAGATTTTCTAAAGATTTATTAATATTTTCAATTAAAGCAAATGGTTTAAATTGTCCTCTACAGAGGTATAGATTGGCTGACTGGGTACAAAAACTCAGGCCAGATATCTGCTCCATACAAGAATCTCATCTTACCTTAAGAGAAAAATTTAGACTCAAGGTGAAGGGATAGTCATCTATATTCCAGGCAAATGGAAAACAGAAAAAAGCAGGTGTTGAAATCCTATTTGCAGATACAAAAGGCTTTAAACCAATCAAAGTAAGGAAGGATAAAGGTGGACATTTCATATTTGTTAAAGGTAATACTCAATATGATGATATTTCAATTATTAATATTTATGCACCCAACCAGAATGCCACTCAATTTATAAGAAAAACTCTAATAGACATGAGTAACTTAATTTCCTCCAGCTCCATAGTAGTTGGAGATGTTAATACTCCTTTAGCAGTGTTGGAGAGATCCTCCAGTAAGAAGATAAGTAAAGAAATTTTAGATTTAAACTTAACCATCCAACAACTGAATTTAACAGACATCTACAGAACATTTCATCCTCATAAAATTGAATACACATTCTTCTCATCAGCCTATGAAACAACTCCAAAATTGATCACATCTAAGGTCAAAACCTCAGCAAATTTAAAAGAATAGAAATTATTCCTTGCATCTTCTTGGACCACCATGGAATAAAAGTTGAACTCAACAATAACAGAAATCTGCAAACTCATACAAAAACATGGAAGCTAAATAACCTTATACTGAAGGATAGCTGGGTCATAGACGAGATTAAGAAAGAAATTACCAAATTTTTGGAATAAAATGACAATGAAGACACGAATTATCAGAACATCTGGGATACTGCAAAGGCAGTACTAAGAGGGAAATTTATAGCACTGCAAGCCTTCCTCAAGAAAACAGAAAAGGAGAAAGTTAACAACTTAATGGAAAATCTCAAGCAACTGGAGAAGGAAGAACTTTCCAACCCTAAACCCAGCAGAAGGAAAGAAATAACCAAAATTAGAGTAGAATTAAATGAAATTGAAAACAAATTACAGAACAGATCAATGAATGAAAAAGTTGGTTTTTTGAAAAGGTCAATAAAATAGATAAACCTTTGGCTAACCTAATCAGGAAAAAAAGAGTAAAATCTCTAATTTCTTCAATCAGAAATGGTATAGACAAAATAAAAACAGAGGCCTCAGAAATCAAAAAAATCCTCAATGAATACTACAAGAAACTGTACTGTCAGAATATGAAAATCTGAAGGAAATCTACCAATACTTGGTAGCACGCCACCTGCCAAGACTTATCCAGAATGAAGTGGAAATGTTGAACAGGCCTATATCAAGTTCTGAAATAGCATCAACAATACAAAATCTCCCTAAAAAGAAAAGCCTGGGACCAGATGGTTTCACGTCCGAATTCTACAAAACCTTTAAAGAGGAACTAGTACCTATATTACTAAACCTCTTCCAAAATATAGAAAAAGAAGCAATACTACTCAATA
>CAUYON010081802.1:0-17964 GCA_963573935.1 Arctocebus calabarensis
TATTATTTTAATTTTTATTAAATTATAATTGTGTACATTGGTGCAATCATGGGGTACAATTTGCTGACTTTATATACATTCTGAAAAATTTTCATTGAACTATTTAACATAGCCTTCATGGCCTTTTAATCACTATATGAAAACATTTATATTCTACATTTAGTAATTTTCACCTGTACCCTTCTAAGATGCACCAGTGATTGGTGGGTTTCCATCTTTAAGCTTAAACAGAATGATGTCCTCATGACATCCCATTGCGTGTTTCCTTGGGTTACAATCTTTAAGCTTAAACATAGCGACTTCCTCCTGATATCAACATTGTTTTTGTCCTGGGTTCCCATCTTACTCCTGACATGACAATGAGTATTGTCCTAGGTTACCACCTTTAAGCTTAACCTTAGTGACTTACTCCTGACATCACAATGGTTGTGGCCCTGGGTTACCATCTTTAAGCTTAACTTTAGTGACTTTCTGCTGACATCACAATGGGTGTTGCCCTGGGGTACAGTCTTTCTAATTAATCTTAGTGACTTATTCCTGATATCCCAATGGGTGTTTTCCTGGGTTATCATCTTTAAGATTAACCTGAGTGATTTCCTCATGACATCACTATGGTGTTGCCCTGGGTTACCATCTTTAAGTATACAATTAGTGACTTACTCCTCACATTACAGTTGGTATTTCCCTGGTTTACTGTCTTCAAGCTTAAAATTTGTGGTGTCATAACGACATTACAATGGTTGTTGTCCTGGATTACCATCTTTCACCTTAAACTTAGTGACTTCCTCCTCACATCACAATGAGTGTGGCCCTGGGGCACAATCTTTCTAATTAATCTTAGTGACTTACTCCTGATATCACAATGGGTGTTTTCCTGGATTACCATCTTAACATTAACCTTAGTGATTTCCTCATGACACCACTATGTGTATTGCCCTGGATTACTGTCTTCAAGCATACAGTTAGTGACTTACTCCTCAAATTAAAGTTGGTGTTTCCCTGGTTTACTGTCTTTAAGCTTAAAATTTGTGATGTCATCCTGACATTACAATGGTTGTTGTCCTAGATTACCATCTTTAAGCTTAACCTTAGTGATTTCCTCCTGACATCACAATGGGTGTTGTCCTGGCTTACCATCAGTGAGCTTAACGTAAGTGACTTCCTCTTGACTGCTCAATGGGTGTTGCCTTGGCTTACCATCTTTAACCTTAACCTTAGTGATTTCCTCCTGACATCACAATGGATCTGAACCTGGGTTACCGTCTTCAAGCTTAACCTTAGTAACTTCCTCTGGATATCACAAAGGTTTTTCCCCTGGGTTACCATCTTCCTACTGAAATCACAATGGAAGTTGTCCTGGGTTACCATCTTTAAGCTTAACCTTAGTGACTGCAAACTTACATCACAATGGGTGTTGTCCTAGGTTTTGATCTTCCTTCCTAACATCACAATGGGCATTCCCCTTGGTGAACATCATTCAGCTTAAACTCAGTGAGTTGATACTGACATCACAATGGGTGTTACCTTGGGTTACCATCTTTAAGCCTAAATTTAGTGACATCCTCGTGACATTACAATCTGTGTTGGCCCAGGTTACCATCTTTAAACTTAACCTTGGTGACTTCAAACTGACATCACAATGGGTGTTGCCCTGTTTTACTTCTTAAAGCTTAACCTTAGTGATTTCCTCCTGACATCACAATCCATGGTAACACTCCCTGTGGCATTAGGAGGATGACACTGATGTTACGTTTAAAGATTTTAACCCAGGGCAACAACCGCTGTGATGTCAGGAGGACATGACTAAGGTTAAGCGTAAAGATGGTAAACACGGGCAACACCAACTGTGGTGTCAGAAGGACGTCACTGAGGTTAAGCACAATGAAGATAACTCAGGGCAACAACAACAGTGGTGTCAGGAGGACATCACTGTGGTTGAACTGAATGATGGCAACTAAGGGAAACACTTGCTTTGGTGGAGGATGTCACTGCATTTAAGCTTAACGACAGTAACCCAGGGCAACACCCACTGTGATGTCAGGAGGACCGCACTGAAATTAAGCTTAAAGATGGTAATCCAGGGCAACACTACTGTGATGTCAGAATGACGTCAAGGAGGTTAAACTTAAATATGGTAACCCAGGGTAACACAGATTGTAAAGACAGAAGGAAGTCACTAAGGTTAAGCTTAAAGATGGTAACCCAGGGAAACACCCATAGTGATGTCATGAAGAAGTCACTAAGATTAAGCTTAATGATGGTAACCTAAGGCCACAACCACTGTGGAGTCAGGAGGATGTCACTGAAATTAAGTTTAACAATGGTAACCCAGGGCAACACCCACATTGTCATCAGGAGGATGTCACTGAGGTTAAGCTTAACAATGTTAACCCAGGGCATGATTTGTTGTGGCTTCAGGAGAACCACACTGAGGTTATGCTGAAGGATGGTAATCCAGGACAACACCCACTGTGGGTTCAGGAGGACATCACTGAAGTTTAGCTTGAAGATGGTAACCCAGGGAAACACCCACTGTGACTTCAGCATTTCGTCACGGAGGTTAAGCTTAAAGATGGTAACCTAGGGAAACACACATTGTGAAGGCAGGAGGAAGTCAATAAGGTTAAGCTTAAAGATGGTAACCCAGGGCAACACCCACTGTGATGTCAGTTGGAACATGGTAACCTAGGGCAACTCTCACTGTGATGTAAGGAGGAAACTGGTAACCCGGGGCAATAGTCACTGTGATGTAAAAATAGTGAACTGGGGCAACACCCATTGTGATATCAGGAGGAAGATGGTAATACATGGCAATATCCATTGTTGTGTCAAAAGTAAGTCACTGTGATCTAAGCTTCAGATGGGAACTGAGGGTAATTGTGTTGTCATTAGGGAGTCACTAAGGTTAAGCTTAAAGAGGGTAACCCAAGGCAACACCCATTGTGATGTCCGGATGAATTCACTAAGATTAAGCTTAAAGATGGTAACCTAGGGCAACACCGATTGTGATGTCAGGAGGAAGACACTAAGTTAAGCATAAAGATGGTATTCCACAGCAACACCGGTTGTGATGTCAGGAGGGCATCACTAAGAGTAAGCTTAAAGACAGTAACTTAGAGTAACACACATTGTGATGTCAGGAGGAAAAATGTAACCCAGGGCAACACCAACTGTGGTGTTAGAAGGTAGTCGCTAAGGTTAAGCTTAAAGATGTTAACCAAGGCAATACCCAGGACAAAAACAAATATGCTTTCAGAAAGAATTCTCTAAGGTTAAACTTAAAGATGGTAATCCAAGGGCTTAAAGAGGACATCACTGACGTAAGCTCAAAGATGGTGACATAGACAACACCCAGTGTGGCATCAGGAGTTCGTCACTGTAAGCTTAAAGATGGTAACAAAGGGCAGGACCCAATGTGGCATCAGAATGACATCACTGAGTTTAAGCTTAAAGACGGTAACCCAGGACAGAACCTAGTATGGCATCAGGAGAATGTCACCAAGGTTAAGCCTAAACATGGTACCCCAGGGAAGAACCCACTGTGACGTCAGAGGGAAGACACTGAGGTGAAGCTTAACGATGTTAACGCGGGGCCACACCCACTATGGGATCAGGAGGACGTAACTGAACTTAAACTTAAATATAGTAACCCCGGGCCGCACCACCTGTGGCGTCAGGAGGACATCATTGAGGTTAAGCTTAAAGTTGGGTACCCAACATAGCACCATCAGGAGGATGTCACTGAGGCTAGCTTAAAGATGATAACCCAGGGCATCACCCACTGTGGCATCAGGAGGATGTCACTGAGGTGAGGCTAAGCCTAGAGACTGTAGCCCAGGTCCACACCACTGCAGTGTCAGGAGGACATCACTGAGGTTAGTTTAAAGATGGTAACCCAAGGCTTCACCCACTGTGGCATCAGGAGGATGTCACTGAGGTGAGGTAAAGCCTAAAAACTGTAACCCAGGTCTGCCCCTACTGTGGTGTCACAAGGAGACCACTTAGGATGAGTTTACAGACAGTAAACCAGGGCTGCACCCACTCTGGCTTCAGGAGGATGTCACTGAGTTTAAGGTTAAAGATGGTAACTCAGGGTAGCACCCACTGTGGTGTCAGGAGGACATTACTGAGGTTAAGCTTTAAGACGATAACCCAGCCTAGCACCTACCTTGTCATCAGGAGGATGTCACTGAATTTAAGCTAAAAGACAATAACCCAGGGCAGCACCCATTGAGGCATCAGGAGGACGTCACTGAGGTTAAGCTTAATGACAGTAACCCAGGGTATCATCCACCATGGCATTAGGAGGACATCACTGAGATTAAGCTTAACAACAGTAAACAAGGGCAGCATCCTCTGTGGTGTCACAAGGAAGTCACTAAGGTTAAGCTTAATGACGGAAACCCAGGACAGCATCCACTGTGACCTCACAATGATGTCACTGAGGTTAATCTTGATGTCACTGAAATTAAGCTTAATGATAGTAACCCAACGCACCACCCAAAGTGGCATGACGATGATGTCACTGAAGTTAAGCTTAAAGACTGTAAACCAGGGCAACACCCACTTTGGCATCACGATGAGTTCACTGAAGTTAAGCTTAAAGTTGGTAACCCAGGGAATCACCCACTGTGACATAGGGAGTATGTTACTGAGGTTAAAATTAAATATGCTAACTATGGCAGCACCCACTTTGGCACCTGTTAGGTTAAGCTTAATGATGGAAACCCAAGGCAACACCCAGTGTTGAGTCAGGATGAGATCAATGAGGTTAAGCATAAAGACAGTAACCCAGACCACCATCACCCATATCGTAACGAGAACATCACTGAGCTTTAGCTTTAAAAAGGTAACATAGGGCAGCATCCACTGTGACACCATGATGACGTTAGTGAGGTTAAGTTTAAAGACGATATGCCGGGAAAGCACCCACTGTGGCATCAGAAGAACGTCAGTGAGGTTGAGCTTAAAGATAGAAGCCAAGGGAGGTACCCACTGTGGCTTCAGAAGGACATTACTGAAATTAACATTAACGACAATAAACAAGGGCCCCACCCACTGTGGCATCAGGAGGAAGTCACTAAGGTTAAGCTTAACAATGGTAACCCATGGCAGCACCCACTGTGGCATCGGGAGGACATCAATGAGGTTAAGCTTAAAGATGGTAACCCAGGGCTGCACCACCTACAGCATAAAGAGGATGTCACTGAGGTTAAGCTTAAACATGGTAACCCAGGGCCGCACCCACCGTGAAGTCAGGAGGATGTCACTGAGGTTAAAATTATGGATGGTAACCCAGGGCAACACCCATTGTGATGTCAGGAGGAAGATGGTAACCCAGAGCCACATCAATTGTGGTGTCAGGAAGAAGTCACTAAGGTTAAGCTTTGAGATGGTAACCCATGGCAACACCCACTGTGGAGTCAGGAGGACGTCCTTGAGGTTAAGATTAATGCTGGTAATCCAGGTAAGCACCCACTGTGGCATCATAAGGATGTCACTGAGGTTAAGCTTATCGAAGGTAGCCTAGAGAAACACCCACGGTGGTATCAGGAGGACGTGACTGATCCTAAGCTTAATGATGGTAACCCAGTGTACCACCCAAGGTGACATCAGGAGGACATCACTGAGATTAACCCTAAAGATGGTATCCCAGGGCAGCATCAACTGTCGCATCACGAGGACATCACTGTGGTTAAGCTTAAATGTGGTAAACCAGGGCCACACCCACAGTGGTGTAATGAGGACTTCACTTAGGTTAATCTTAATGACAGTAACCCAAGATCGTACCCAGTGTTGCATCAGGAGGATATCACTGAGGTTAAGTTTAATGACTGTAACCCAGTGCCACACCCACTGTGGTGTCAGGTGGATGTCCCTGAAGTTAAGCTTAAGGATAGTAACCCAGGGCAGCATCCCCTTTGGAATGAGGAAGACGTCACTGAGGTTAAGCTTAACGATAGTAACCAAAGGAAGCACCCACTGTGGCATCAGGAGAATGTCACTGAGTTTAAGCTTAACGATGGTAATTCAGGGATGCATCCACTGTGACATCAAGAGAACATCACTGAGGTTAAGCTTAAAGATAGTAACCCAGAGCAACACCCAATATGGCATCTGGAGGACGTCACTGTGGTTAAGCTTATTGATGCTAACCCAGGGCAACACCCATTGTGATGTCAGGGGGAAGATGGTAACCCAGAGCAATAGCAATTATGGTGCCAGGAAGAAGTCACTAAGGTTAAGCTTTAAGATGGTAACCCATGGCAACACCCACTGTGGATTCAGGTGGATGTCCCTGAGGTTAAGATTAACACCAGTAACACAGGTCAGCACCCACTATGGTGGCATAAGGACGACACTGAGGTTAAGATTAGTGATGGTAGCCCAAGGCAACACCCACGGTGATGTCAGGAGGACATCACTGAGGTCAAGTTAACGATGGTAACTCAACGCAGCACCCAAGGTGACATCAGGAGGACGTTACTGAGTTTAAGCTTAAAAATGGTAACGCAGGACAGCACCCCTGTGAGGTCTGAAGGACGTCACTGAGGTTAAGCTGAAAGACCAAAACCCAGGACAGCACTCCCTTTGGTGTCAGGATGACATCACTGAGGTGACATGGAATGACGGTAACCCAGGGAAACACCTATTGTGGCTTCAGGAGAAAGTCACTGAGATTAAGCTTAAGGACAGTAACCCAAGGTAACATAAACTGTGACATCACGATGATGTCACTGAGTTTGAGCTTAACAGTGGTAATGCAGTACAGCATTCACTGTGGTGTCACTAGGACATCACTGAGGTTGAACTTAATGATGGTAACCCAGGGCAGCATCAAATGTGGCATCATGAGGGTGTCACTGTGGTTGAGCTTAAAGGCAGTAACACAGGGCCGCACCCACTGTGGCATCACAAGGATGTCACTTAGGTTAACCTTAATGATGAAAACCCAGGGCCGTACCAGGTTTGGCATCAGGAGGATATCACTGAGGTTAACCTCAATGACTGTAACCCAGTGCTGCACCAACTGGGGCAGAAGATGTCACTGTGGTTGAATTTAATGATGTCAACCCAGGGCAACACTCCCTTTGGTGTCAGGAGGATGTCACTGCTTTTAAGCTTAATGACAATAACCCAGGGCAACACCCATTGGGACATCAGGAGGACCACAATGAGATAAAGCTTAAAGATGGTAATCCAGGGCAACACTGCTGTAATGTCAGGCTGATGTCACAGAGGTTAAGCTTAAATATGGTAACCCAGGACAACACAGATTGTGAAGTCTGAAGGAAGTCACTATGGTTAAGTTTAAAGATGGTAACCCAGGGCAACACCTATTGCTGTGTAAATTGGAAGATAGTAACCCAGGGCAACTCGCACTGTGATGTCAGGAAGAAGATGGTAACCACAGGCAATAGCCATTGTGATGCCAGGAGGAAGATGGCAACCCAGAGCAACAACCAAATTGTTGTTCAGGCACAATTCACTAAGATTCAGCTTTAAAATGGTGAACCAGGGCAACACACATTGTGATGTCAGGAGAAACATAGTAACACAGGGCAATTTCCATTGTTGTGTCAGAATTAAGTCACTATGGTGTAAGCTTAAAGATGGTAACTGAGGGCAATACTCATTGTGTTGTCAGGAGGAAGTCACTAAGGTTAAGCATAAAGATGGTAATTCAGGGCAACATCCATTGTTATATGAAGAATAAGATAGCAACCCAGGGCAACACCCATTGTGATGTCATGAAGAAGTCACTAAAGTTAAGCTTAAAGATGGTAACCTAGGGCCACAGCTGCTATGGTGTCAGGAGGACATCACTGAGGTTAAGTTTAATGATGGAAACCCAGCAAAACACCCGCTTTTGGCATCAGGAGGACATCACTGAGGTTAAGCTTAACAAAGGTGACCCAGGACAACACTTGCTATGGCTTCAGAAGGACATCACTGAGGTTAATTTAAGGATGGTAATCCAGGGCAACACCTACTGTGGGATCAGGAGGACCCAATGTGGCATCAGAATGACATCACTGAGTTTAGCTTTAAAGATGGTAACCCAGGACAGCACCCACTATGGTGTCTGGAGAATGTTAATGAGGTTAATTTTACAATGGTAACCCAGGGCAACACCCATTGTGATGTTAGGAGGAAGATGGTAACCCTGGGAAACACTCATTGTCATTCCAGGAGGAAGTAACTAAGGTTAAGTTGAAAGATGGCTACTCAGGGCAACAGACATTGTGATCTCAGGAGGAAAATGGTAAACCAGGGTAACACCCATTGTTGTGTGAGCCTGAAATCCCTAATGTTAACCCAGGGCAACACCCATTGTGATGTCAGGGAGAAGAATGTAACCCAGGGCAACATCTTTTGTTGTATTAGGAGGAAGTCACTAAGGTATAAACTTAAAGATGGCAATCCAGGGAAACACCAACTGTGGTGTCTCAATGACATCACTGAGGTTAAGCTTAAAGATGGTAACCAGGGGTATCACCAACTGTGACATCAGGAGGAAATTACTGAGTTTAAGCTTAATGTTGGTAACCCAGGGGAGCACTGACTGTGGCATTAGGAGAAAGTCACTGAGCTAAGTTTAAAAATGGTAACTCAGGGCCGCATCACCTATGGTGTCAGGAGGTTAAGATTAAAGATGGTAATGCAGGATAGCACCAACTGTGGCATCATATGAATGTCATTGAGGTTAAGCTTAAACACAGTAACCAACTGTAGCACAAACTATGGCATCAGGAGGATGTCACTAAGATTAAACGTAACAACAGTAACCCAGGGCTACAACCTCTGTGTCACCAGAGTACATCACTGAGGTTAAGCTTAAAGACAGTCCGCAAGGGCAGCACCCACTGTGGCATCAGGAGGACATCACTGAGGTAAAGTTTAATGATGATAACCCAGGTCTGCACCCAGTGTGGCATTAGGAGGACTGCACTGAAGTTAAGCTTCAATAGGGTAACCCAGGACTGCAATCCTTGTGGTGTCAGGAGAATGTCACTCAGGTTAACCTTAAAAATGGTAAATCAGGGAAGCTCCCATTGTGGCATCACTGTGACGTCACTGAGGTTAATCTTAAGGATGGCAACCCCGGGCAACATCCTTTGTGGCATCATGAGGACATCACTGAGGTTAATCTTAATGATGGCAACACAACATAGCAAAAACTGTCCCGTCAGGAAGACATCATTGAGGTTAAGTTTAACCACAGTACACTGGGCAGCACCCACTGTGGCGTCAAGAGGACATCACTGAGATTAAGCTTAAAGACGGTAACCCAAGGCCTCACCCTCTGTGGCATCAGGAGGACAGCACTGAGGTTAAGTGTTCAGATGGTAACCCAGGGCCACAAGCACTGTGGTGTCAGGAGAATGTCACTGAGGTTAAGGTCAGAGACTGTAACCCAGGGTAGCACCGAATGTCACGCCAGGAGGAAACCACTGAGTTAAGCTTTAAGATGGTAACCCCAGGAAGCACCTACTTTGAGGTAAGAGTATAACAATGAGGTTAAGTGAAAAGACGGTAACCCAGGGCACCAACAAGCGTGACATCAGGAGGATCTCCATGAGAGTAAGGTTAAAGACAGTAACCCAAGGCACACCACCTGTGGTATCAGGATGATATCACTGAGGTTAAGCTAAGAAACAGGGCAACACCCACTGTGATGTGAGGAGGACATCATGGAGGCTAACCTAAAAGGAGGTAACCAATGGAAAAACCCATTGTGATGTCAACAAGATGGTAATTCAGGGCAAAACCCACTGTGAGTTCTGGATGAGGTCATGGAAGTTAAGCTTAAACACAGTAACCTAGGCCAAAATGCACTGTGACATAAGGAAGATGTCACCGAGGTTATGCTTAAAGATGGCAAAGCAGGGCAAAACCTACAGTGATATCATGAGGACATCACAGGGGCTAAGATAAAAGGCAGTAACCAAGGGAAAACCCACTGTGATGCCAAAAAGACATTCACCCGGGGAAAACCCACTGAGAGTTCAGGAGGAGATAAGAGGTCATCACTGATGTTAAGTTTAAAGATAGTGACTCAGAGCAAATCGTCAAGAAGACATCAATGAGATTAAACTAAAAGACAGTAAACAAGGGAAAATCCCACTGTGACTTCACTGAGGTTAAACTTAAAGACAGTAACCCAGGGCAACACACACTGTGGATTCAGATGGACATCACTGAGCTTAGGCTTAACAAAGGTAACCCAGGGAAACACCCATTATTGGGTCAGGGTCACATCATTGAGGTTAAGTTTAAAGATGGTAACTCAGGTCAAAACCCACTGTGAGTTCAGGAGGACGACATGGAGGTTAAGCTTAAAGAGGGTAACCCAGGAAAAAATGTACTGTGAGGTCAGGAGGATCTCACTGAAGTAAAGCTTAAAGATGGTAGCTCAGGGTAAAGCCCACTGTGAGTTCAGGAGGACTTCACAGAGGTTAAGCTTGAATATGGTAACCCAGGGCAAAATCCACTTTGACATTAAAAGGACATGATTGAGGCTAAGCTAAAAGATGGTAACCAAGGGAAAAACACACTGTGACGTCAAAAAAAAAAAAAAAAAAACATCAATGAGGTTAAGCTTAAAGATGGTAACCAAGGGAAAAACCCACTCTGACTTCAGAAGGACGTCCCATAGGTTAAGCTTAAAGACTGTAACCCAGGGCAAAATCCACTGGGAGTCAGGGTGACATCAATGAGGCTAACCTAAAAGATGGTGACTCAGTGAAAAACTGACTGTGAGTTCAGGAGTATGTTATGGAGGTTAACATTAAAGATGGTAACCCAGGGAAAAATCCACTGTGACATGAGGAGGACATCAGTGAGGTTAAGCTTGAGGAAGGTAACCCAAGGAAACACCCAATGGGATGTCAAGAGGTTGTCACTGAAGTTAAGCTTAATGATGGCAACCCATGGCCAAACTGAGTATGATATCATGAGGACATCCCTAAGGATAAGCTAAATATGGAAAACAAGGGCACGGCCCACATTTACATCATAAGGATGTCACTGAGGATAAACTAAAAAATGTTAAGCAAGTACAAAACCCACTGTGAGTTCAGGATTGACTCATGGAGGTTAAGCTTAATGATGGTAACCCAGGGAAAAACCTCATGTGACGTAGCAAGACGTCACTGAGGTTGAGCTTAAAAAAAGTAACTAAGAGCAAAACCCACTGTGACATCCATCAAGACGACATCACTGAGATCAAGCCAAAAGACAGTAACCAAGGACAAAACCCACTGTGACTTCAGGAGGATGTCACGGACTTTAGGCTTAAAGGGTAACCCAGGTGAAACCCACTATGGATTCAGGGTGACGTGAATGAGGTTAAGCTTAAAGAAATTAACTCAGGGAAAAACCCACTATGAGTTCAGTAGGACATCACAGAGGTTAAGCTTAAAGATGGTAACCCAAGACAAAACCCACTGTGCAGTCAGGGCGACATCAATGAGGTTAAGCCTAAAGAGGGTAACTCAGGGTAAAACCCACCTTGACTTCTGTAGGACATCAAGAAGGTTAAGATTAAAGACGGAAACCCAGGGCAAAACTCACTGCAGCATCAGTAGAACATCACTGAGGTTAAGTTCAACAAAGGTAACCTGGGGCAACACCCAATGTGACATGATGAGGATGTCCTGGAGGTTTAAGCTTAAAGATGGTAACCCAGGGCAAAATGCACTGTGCCTTCAGCAGGACTTCACTGAGGTTAAGCTTAATAAAGGTAACCCAGGGCAAAACCCACTGTGGCATGATGAGGATGAAACTGATGTTAGGCTTAAAGATGGTAACCAAGGGCAAAACCCATTGTGGAGTGGGTGATTTCAATGAGGTTAAGCTTAAAGATGGTAACTCAGGACAAAATCCACTGTAAGTTAAGGAGGATGTCATGGAGGTTAACCTTAATGACAGTAACCCAGGGCAAAACTCACTGTGGCATCAGCAGGACGTCATGGAGGTTAAGCTTAACAAAGGTAACCCAGGGCAACACCCACTGTTACGTGATGAGGACATCACAGAGGTTAAGCTAAAAGACAGTAACCTAGGGCAACACCAAATGTGAGTACCAGAAGACGTCACTGAGGTAAAGCTAAAAGATGGTAAACAAGGGAAAACCCACTGTGACGTCAAAAAGACGTCACTAAGGTTAAGCTTAAAGATGTTAACCCAGGGCAAAATGCACTATGACTTCAGGAGGACATCACGGAGGTTAAGCTTAAAGACGGTAACCCAGGGCACAATCCACTTTGGAGTTAGGGTGCCATCAATGAGATTAAGTTAAAGACAGCAACCCAAGGCAAAATCAACTGTGGAGTCAGGGTGACATCAAAGAGTTTAAGCCTAAAGATGGTAACTCAGAGCAAAACCCACTGGGAGTTCAGGAGGATGTCATGGAGGATAAGCTTAAAAATGATAACCCAGTGCAAAACTCACTGTGGCATCAGCAGGACATCACTGAGGTAAAGATTAATGAAGGTAACCCAGGGCAAAACCCATGGTGAAGTGAGTAGGACATCAGGGAGGTTAAACTTAAAGATGGTCACCCAGGGCAACACCAAATGTGACGTCAGGAAGACGTTCCTGACGTAAAGCTTAACAATGATAAACAAGGGAAAAACCCAATGTGACATCATAAGGACATCACTGAGGTTGAGCTTAAAGACAGTAACACAGGTCAAAACCCACTGCCACAACAGAAGGACATCACAGAGATTAAGATTAAAGACTGTAACAAAGGGATAAACCCACTGTGATGTCAAAAGGATGTCACTGAGGTTAAGTTTAAAGATGGTAACCCAGGGCAACAGTTACTATGACGTCAGGGGGACATCACTGAGGTTGACATTAACGATGGTAACCAAGGGAAATACCCAGTTTGACCTCATGAGGACATCATGAAGGTTACGCTTAAATACAGTAAACCTGGGCAAAACTGACTTTGACATCAAAAGGACATCATGGAAGTTAAGCTATAGGATGGTAACCAAGAGAAAAAAAAACACCATGACATCAAAAAGATGTCACTGAAGTTACACTTAGAGATGGTAACCCAGGGGAAAACCCACTGTGAATTTAGGAGGATGTCATGGAGGTTAAGCTTAATGATGGTAACCAAGGGAAAGACCCACTGTGACATCAGGAGGACGTCACTGACACTGAGCTTGAAGATGGAACTCAGAGTCAATCCCCTAGTCACATTAAGAGGACATCATTGAGATTTAGCTAAAGACAGTAACAAGGGAAAAACCACCTGTGATGTTAGGAGGACATCACTGATGTTAAGCTTAAAGAGGGTAACTCAGGGAAAAACCCACTGTGAGTTCAAGAGGACGTCACTGAGATTAAGGTTAAAGCCAGTAACCCAGGCCGCAACCCACTGTGACGTCATGAGGACATCACAAATGTTAAGCTTAAAGATGGTAAACCAGGGCAAAAACCACAGTGACAATGGGAGGATGTCTCTGAGGTTAAGCTTAAAGAGGGTAACCCAAGGCAAAACCCACTGACATGTGAGGAGGACGTCACTGAAGTTAAACTTAAAGACAGTAACCCAGGGCAACACCCACTGTGTTATCAGGAGAACATCAAGGATGTTAAGTTCAGCAATGGTAAGCTGGGGCAGCACCCACTATGAAGTTAAGCTTAAAGACGGTAACCCAGGGCAAGAGCCAATGTGACTGCAGGAAGACATCACTGAGGTTAAGTTAAAAGATGGTAACCAAGGGAAAAACTCACACTGATGCCATAATAACATCACCAAGGCTAAGCTAAAACATGGAAAACAAAAGAAAAACCTTTGACATCACTGATGTTAAGCTTAAAGATGATAACCCAGGGCAGGACGTCACCGAGGTTAGGCTTAAAGACAGTACCTACTATAGCGTCATGAGGACATCACAAAAGATAAGCTGAAAGACGGTAACCAGGGAAAATCCCACTGTGAAGTGAGGAGGACGTCAGTGAGGTTAAGCTTGATGAAGATAATGCAGGGCATCACCCACTGTGACGTCAGGAGGACGTCACTGAAGTTGACCTTAAGGACAGTAACCAAGGGCAAAACCCACTATGACATCATGAGAACATCACCAAGGTTAAGCTTCAAATACTGTAAACAAGGGAAAAACCAACTTTAACAACAAAGGAAGTCACTGAGGCTAAACTAAAAGACAGTCACCAAGGGAAAAACCCGCTGTGATGGCTAAAGCACAACATTAAGCTTAATGATGGTAACCCAGGGAAAAACCCCCTGTGAGTTCAAGAGGACATCATGGAAGTTAAGCTTAAAGACGATAACCCAGGGCAACACCCACTGTGATGTCAGGAGTATGTCACAGAGTTTAAGCATAAAGCTGGTAACCCAGGGCAACACTCAATTTTATTTCAGGAAGACATCCCTGAGGTTAAGCCAAAAGACGTTAAACACGGGAAAAACCCACTGTGACGTCAAAAGTATGTCACTGAGGCTAAGCTAAAAGATGTTAACAAAGGGAAATATTCACTGTGACGTCAAGAGGAAGTCACTGAGGCTAAGATAAAAAGACAGTACCTAAGGGAAAAACCCACTGTAACATCAAGAGGATGTCACTGAGGCTGATATATAAAGACAGTAACTAAGGGAAAAACCTACTGTGATATCAAAATAACATCGTTGAGCCTAATTTAAACGATAGTAACCAAAGGAAAAACCCAGATTGACGTCAAAAAGACGTCAGTGCAGTGAAGCTTAAACCTGGGGCAAAACCCACTGTGATTTAAGGAGGCTGTCACAGAGGTTAAACTTAAAAACGATAACTTAGGGCAAAACCCACTCTAACATAAGGAGGACATCACTGAATTTAAGCTTAAAGATGGTAACCCAGGGCAACACCCACTGTGACATCAGGAGGATGTCACTGAAGTTAAGTTTAATGAATTTAGACCAGGGATGCACCCACTGTGGTGTCACGAATTCCTCACTGAGGTTAAGTTTAATAAATGTAACTCAGGGCAAACCCACTGTGTCATCAAGAAGTCATCACTGAGGTTAAAGTTAAAGATGGTAGCCCAGGGGAAAACGTACTGTGAGTTCAGCAGGACATCACAGAGGTTAAGCTTAAAGACAGTAACCCTTTACATAATCCACTGTGACGTCAGCAGGACATCACTGAGTTTAAGCTTAAGGATGGTAAACCAGGAAAACAACCACTGTGACATCAGGAGGACATCACTGAAGTTAAGCTTAAACATGGTGACCCAGGGCATAATGCACCATGACATCATAAGGACATCATGAAAGTTAAGCTTAATGATGGTAAACCAAGGCAAAACCCACTTTGACAACAAAAGGATGTCACTGAGGCCAAGCTAAAAGATGGTAACCAAGGGGAAAATCCATGGTAATGTCAAAAAGACATACCTGAGGTTATGCTTTAAAGACAGTAACCCTGGGCAAAACTCACTGTGACTGAAGGAGGACATCATGGAGTTTGAGCTTAATAACACTAACTGGGGGCAAAGGCAGCTTTGGAGTCAGGGTGACCTCAATGAGGTTGAGCTTAATGAGGGTAACCCAGGGCAAAACCCACTGTGAGTTCAGGAGGATGTCACGGAGTTTAAGCTTAAAGATGGTAACTGGGTGTAAAACCCACTGTGAAATCATGAGAACATCACAAAGGTTAAACTTAAAGACGTTAACTCAGGACAAAACCTTCTGTGATATAAAGAGGACATCACTGAGATTAATCTAAAAGACAGTAGCCAAGGGAAAAACCTACTGTGTTGTCAAAAAGACATCACTGAGGTTAAGGTTAAAGATGGTGAACCAGGGAAAAACCCACACTGATGGCAGGAGGACTTCACTGAGGTAAAAGCTAAAAATGGTAACCCAGAGCAGCACCCACTGAGACATCTGGAGGACGTCACTGAGGTTAAGTTTAAAGAAGATAACCCAGGGCAACACCCACTGTGACATGAGAAACATTTAATTGAGGTTAAGGTAAAAGATTGCCACCAAGGGAAAAAAACACTGTGACACCAAAAAGACGTCAGTGTGATGAAGCTTAAAGATGGTAACCCAGGGCAAATCCCACTGTGATTTCAGGGGGGCCTCAAGGAGGTTAAACTTAAAGTTGACAACCCAGAACAAAACCCCCTGTGATGTGAGTAGGACTTCACTGAGGTTAAGATTGTAGACAGTAACCCTGGGCAACACTCACTGTGACGTCAGGAGGACATTATAGATGTAATGCTTAAAGACCGTAGCACAGGGTAACACAAACTATGACGTGAGGAGGATTTCACAGAGGTTAAGCTTAAAGATGATAACCCAGGGCAACACCCAATGTGATGTCAGGGAAACATCACTGAGGTTAAGCTAAAAGATGATAACCCAGGGAGAAACCCACTGTTACATCTAAAGGACATCACTGATTTTGAGCTTTAAGAAGATAACATAGGGCAAAACCCACTATAACGTCAGGAGGACGACACTGAGATTAAGATTAAAGATGGTAACCAAGGTAAAAACCCACTGTGAGGTCAAAAAGACAAAACTGAGGCTAAGCTAAATGACAGTAACCCAGGGAAATACCCACTGTGAGTTCAGGAAGACCTCACAGAGGTTAAGCTTAATGATGGTCAGCCAGGGCAAAACCCAATGTGACGTCAGGAGGATGTCACTGAGGTTAAGTTAAAAAGACAGTAACCCAGGGACAAACCCACTGTGACACCAAAAAGACATCACTGGGTTTAAGCTTAAAGACAGTAACCCAGGACAAAACCCACTGTGATTTCAGGAAGTCATCATGGAGGTTAAGCTTAAAGACCATAACCCAGGAGTTAAACCCACTGTGATGTCTGGAGGATGTCACTGAAGTCAACCTAAAAGACGGTAACCATGGGACAAACCCACTGTGACATCAAATGTAAAGGACAGAAACTAAGCTAAAAGATGGTAAGTAAGGGGAAAAAACTCTGTGAATTCAAAGGATGGTAACCCACGAAAAAATGTCCTTTGAGGTCAGGAGGACGTCACTGAGGTTAAGTTCAAAGACGGAAAATCAGGGCAAAACCAAATTTGACATCATGAGGACATCATGAAAGTTAAGCTTAAAGATGGTAAACCAAGATAAAACCCATTTTGCCAACAAAAGCTTAAAGATGGTAACCCAGGGCAAAACCCACTGTGACATCAGGAGGAAAGGGAAAAACCCACTGTGATGTCAAAAGAACATCACAAATGCTAAGCTAAAAGATGGTAAGCAAGGGAAAAATCCACTGTGAAGTCAAAAGCACGTCACTCAGGTTCAGCTTAAACATGGTAACCTAGGGCAACCTCCACAGCGATGTCAGGAGGACGTCCCTGAGATTAAGCTTAAAGATGGTAACTCAGAGCAAAACCCATTGTTACATCAAAAGAACGTCACTGAGGCTAAGTTAAAAGATTGTAACCAAGGAAAAACCCAATGTGACGTCAAAAGAATGTCACTGAGGTTAAGCTTAAAGAAGTAACCCAGGGCAAACTGTACTGTGAGGTCAGGAGGACGTCACTTAGGTTGAGCTTAAAGATGGTAAACCAGGATGAAACCCACTGTGAGTTCAGGAGGACGTCACTGAGGGTTAGATTAAAGATGGTAACCCAGCACAACACCCAATGTGACATTATGAAGACTTCACTGAGGTTAAGCTAACTAAGGGAAGAACCCACCATAACCGAGGTTATGCTTAAAGATGGTAATCCAGGAAAAAAACCACTATGACATCAGGGGGACATCACTGAGATTAAGCTTAATGAAGGTAATACAGAGCAACACCCACCATGACGTGAGTAGGATGTTAAGCTTAAAGACAGTAACCCAGGGCAACACCAAATGTGATGTCAAGAAGACGTCACTGAGGATAACACTCACTGTGGCATCAGGAGCATGTCAGTGAGGTTAAGCTTAATGAAGGTAACCCAGGGCA
>CAUYON010081803.1:0-24286 GCA_963573935.1 Arctocebus calabarensis
ACCCACAGCTGTGACCACATGGATCTTGTGTTTCTGACAAACTTGTCTTGAACACTCACTGCAGGGCCATAATTTCACAAGACACCAGGGAAACAAAATTGAGTAATATGTATTTTCTTTTTAAAGACTACTTATGATCTAATAGGAGTCACAGGCAAGTCAACCAGTGAGCAGAGGCCTCATGGTAAGCATTTTGCAGAGCTCAGTGCAAGTCAGAGCGGTCAGCCTTCCCCAGAAGGCCTGCCAGAGTTTGGAGGCATAGGTTGGATTTAGCATCCGAGGGGCCAGGTGAGGAGAGCAAAGCATGGAGAAGAGAGAACATTTCCCACTAGTAAGCTCATTATTTTCTGTCTTCTTCCTTGAGACATGGTCCAGGAACTTGTACTTGTATACAGTGACGGTCATCAGACAGCAGTGAAAGAGGAAAAGAACTGATAAAAACTTAACCAGCTCACTGGGCAGGGCCTGTGGCTCAAAGGAGTGGAGCACCGGCCCTATATGCCGGAGGTGGAAGGTTCAAACCTAGCCCCGGCCAAGAACCGCAAAAAAAAAAACAAAAAACCTTACCCAGCTCAGTTAGCACCTCAGTTAGCACCTAGAGTTTGCAGGTTCCTGTTTTTCTTTACATCCTTTTAAAGGTGCTGTCATCTTTATTTGGGCTTTCTCCCTTCAGTTAAATACTATTATGCTCATTAAATTAATAAATGCTCATTAAAATTTTTAAAAGTTATCTGTGCAGAAATTAAACCATTGTAGATTCTTAATTAATACTGGTATACTATATAAAAAGCTGAGAAATTTTAGGACAATAGCTTCTAAACTCGAAACAGTAAAACTTATTCATCAGATGTACAAGGATTTTATGCTGTAGTCAAGTGGACAGAGTAAAGTTGCATTATTTGTATTCAAATACTGGCCTGACCATTGAGCTGTATGAGTTTGGTGAAGACTCTTAAATTTCTTGAACCTTAATTTCCCTCATCTGTAAAAGAGTGTAATGACACATTTCTCAAAAGCTTGTTGTGAGAATTTAAGTAAAACAGCATTTATAAAAGTATTTAAAAAACTGTAAGTAGCTGTGTGCATGTTGCCTTTTTTTTAAAAAACAATGTGAAATATAACACATTATAATATAATGTGCTTTGGAAATTTTGACAAGTTGGTTTTTAAACTAGGTCAGTACTTGAAATTTTCTATTTAGGAAATCAGAACTGATGGATTGTACTTAATGTTATATTTAGTTTAATAGCCATTTGTAAATATGCTGCTTTGCAGAATCATTTGCATTAATGGCAATGAGCTGTCTATATTTGGAAGTAAAAATTAGAAAATCAAATTTTCACCCTTAGGGGACTGTTTTCATTTCAAAGTTGTGTTTGTTTTCTTTTTTAAAAAATGAAAGAAGTGAAAGTAGAATAGTGTACAAAAAGTAAAAATATGTAGCCACAGAGCTTTTGGCATCTTGTTTTATTTAATGGCTTCATCTGTATTTTTCACATTTTATGCATCCTGGAAGTCCCAGTTTGCTGTGTCATGTTAAGCACCAGTAACACTGTCTGTGACTGCTCACATTCTGGATATACGGATCATCAAGTAATAGCTCTCTTTAGTCCTCGTGGACATGGGGCCAGTGGTACTTATTTAAATTTACCCAGCAAAAATATTCTAAATCATAGCTTGAAGATAACCTAAAGAACAGTCAGCACTTAAGTTAACAACCAAACAAATTTTTTTTACTTAGTTTATTTCAAACAAACAGTGGTTTTCTTTCTCCCACCCCAAATTCCTATTCTGCAAATTGGTTTAAGAGATGGGTAAAGTAACTAATTCTCACATAAATTGGATTTACTTTTGACCAAAGTACATTTTAACGAAAGGTCTTTATTAGCAGGGAAGCTGCAGAGCAGCATTAAGGGGAAGGAGAGAGAGAGAGAGAAAAGGGGGAAGAGAGGAGAAAGAGAGAAGGGAGAGAAGGGAGGCGAGAGAGAGAGAGAGAAGGCACGCGGGGGAAGGAAGAGAAAAGAGCTGAACATTAATTTTTAATTCAACTTGTTAATATATTGTTTAAGATAGTTCATCCTCATTTATAAGTGAAATATGTTTGTAATTTCCCTTTATAATAATATATTTTTTCTAATTTTAATATCGTGTATCCAGATGAAGTAGAATGATTTTGAAAAAAAAAAGAGAGAGAGATGAGTACAGAATATCCTTATTTAGGCTCAGCACCCATAACACAGTGGTTACAGCGTCAGCAGACCTGAGCGGAGAGTGAAAGACTGAGCTTTCAAATCAGCCGTGAGTGGTGCAGACGGGCGTCACTTCATAGTGTCTCTCTGTATAATCAGTCTACTCACTGCTTCATGGTCTCTGTCTCTTGGTATGTTAATACTGTGATCGCTGAGTGGTTGGAAAGCTGAGTGGAGAGAAAAGTTAATCTTTCTTTTGGAAAGAAATTTGGAGAACACTCAGGGATCTAAATGTACACCTGCCATTTGATCCTACAATTCCTCTACTAGGTGTATGTCCAAAACACCAAAAATCACTCTGCAACAAAGATATTGGCATCAGATTGTTCATTGAAGCTCAATTCATAATTGCCAAGTCATGGAAGATGCCCGAATACCCATCAACAGACGAATGGATTAATAAATTGTGGTGCATGAATACCATGGAATATGATGCAGCATTAAAAAAGATGGAGCCTTATACCTCTTTTGCCTGGATGGAGCTAGAACATAATTCTTCTTCATAAAGTATCTCAGGAATGGAAAAAAAAAATTCAGTGTACTCAGTACAATTATAAAACCAATTAATAATCACTCACACTTTCATGTGAAAGATGAATCACAACTATAGCCCAGGATGAAAGAGGGAAAGGAAGGGAGAGGGTAGGGAGGGGGGCGGTTTGATGGAGGGAGGGTAAATGGTGGGACCACACCTATGGAGCATATTGCAAGGGTACAAGTCAGATCTATCAAGTATAGAACACAAATGTCTTAACACAGTGATCATTGAATGAGGTGAAAGTATGATACCTAGCTCGATGTAACCACTCCAATTTGTATAAAAAATCAGCACATGGAATCCCACGCAGGCATAAATGTATTCATGATCTACGTATATATGACTTAATAAAAAGAAATAAAAATATATAAAACAAAAGCTGCTACATAAGACTGGATAACATGTAGCATAGTGTTAAGGATGTGTACTCTGGAGTCAGCTGGCCCTGGATCAAATCTTGATTCCATTTTCCAGCAGTGTGGCCTTGGTCAGGTTTTCCTCATCTGTAAAATGGGGGTAATAATTATACCATTGGATTGTTGTGAAGAGTAAATTTAAAAAAAAATGTAAGAATAAACATTTGTGGCAGAGAGCAAGCTGTATACTTCTTTTTTTTGCTGTTTTTGGCCGGGGCTAGGTTTGAACCTGCCACCTCTGGCATATGGGGCCAGCACCCTACTCCTTTGAGCCACAGGTGCCGCCCCAAGCTATATACTTCTAAGTACTTAAAACTCAAGTTTTTGGCTTGGCGCTTGTGGTTCAGTGGGCTAAGGTGCCAGCCACGTGTATCTGAGCTGGCGGGTTCGAATCCAGCCTGAGCCCGCCAAACAACAATGATGGCTACAACCAAAAAATGGCCGGACATTGTGGCAGGTGCCTGCAGTCCCAGCTACTTGAGAGGTGGAGGCAAGAGACTCACTTGAGCTCAGGAATTGGAGGTTGCTGTGAGCTGTGATGCCACAGCACTCTACATAGGGTGACAGCTTGAGGCTCTGTCTCAAAAAAAAGCCACCAAAACTCGAGTTTTCACTGGAAGAAAGAATATAGGCTGGTGTCCAAGGAAGCTGAAATGTACATGCCTGGATTCGCAGGACTGACACTGTAACCTGGAGAAGATTTAAAGCGGTCACAAATCACCCAGCTGGCCAAAGTTTCTTTATCGAATGTAGCTCCACAGGGCAGCCATTAGAAATCCATTTCTCTGATGTAAAAATTGGCTAAAGAATTTTTGTCATTAACTGTGTATGTTCTTGTAGTTGACACTGCATAATGTGGGCGGGGTATTCCTTGGAAAAGCAGCTAGTGATCTATAAGAAAGGAATGTCCAACTGCTGTGCTTTGAATTCAATCAACATACTTTTATTGGGTGATTTTCAACCAGATTTGAAACTTCTGGATTCTGTTCTTGTTTTCATTATCTTTTATTGCTCTTTATAATTCCTTGGTCTATTCTTCTATTCTTTACCTTTTCATTTAATCTTTATAGGTTTTTTTTAGTGTTTTATTATTGTTCATAGTTTATTGTGTTAGGCCAGAATTGGTTTCCATAACATGGAGCATTACTTTTTCTTTTGTCAGATATTATTAGGATACTTGAAAAAAATAACATAGGTGAATCAGTGTTTGATAAGCCAAAGCTAGAGAAGGGATTTTTAAACTTTGACTTGGGGAAGAGCTTCCTCTGAACTCTGCACTCAGTGTGATTGCTACATCTGGGGGCTGCGCGTTGCTCCGTGTGGTTTCCGTGTGGTCTTTATGGCTCTTCTTTTGTTACAGCTGTTGCTATGTTTGCTTCTCCGGGGGACTGTAAACTTCAGGAGAGGGGCCTTTAATGCTTTAAGGTGCCGACCTGCCGCCAGGCCTTGAACATGGAGACACTCGTGAATTTAAGTAGAGAGTGGGATGGATGAAAGACGAGAAAGTATCTGTCTGAAGCAGCATTTTTAAATCTCGTTTCACACTGAGCCTCCCGGGAGAGAGTGTTCCTAGCATACGGCATGTGAAAGGCTCTGAACAAATCTGGAGCGGAGAAACTTCCTTATTTAATTCAGCCTAATGTTCCCTAAATTGATCTGACAAACAGTCCGGTGTCCTGGTTCTGCAGTGGGCAGAAGCATGCCTCAGATTAACGTAAACCCAGAGGAGACTGAGGGGTCGTGACTGAAGAGACTTGTGTTGGGCGCCTGGAGTGAGGAGCCTGGCCGAGAGGCGGACTGTGTCCTAAGCGTTTTTCTCTCCCGACTTGGTCTATTCTGGGTGCGGCTGTCACTTTTCCCTGGTGTGCACGGTCCTCTGACATACGGGGGGAACAACCTCGCGTGACAGGGGAAGTGTTGATTTTTTACATATCTAAGTATCAATTTTTCCAAAAGGATTTGGTCCCTGCATGGGTCACGTGTCCATTCTCTACGCCAGTTCCTGTCAGGGAGAAGCTTCCTAATATTGGCCATAACTAGGCCTTTGCTCACTCGCACATAGAAGCTACTACTTTAAGAAGAGAATTAGGAAAGCTTATTTGGAAAATTAGAAATAATAGCCACCATTCATCCTCTCGACGGATTTTTACTGAGCCTTTCTCCTGAGACACTAAGAAACCACACTAAACAGAATAGTGAATGTTCCTGCCATCTGGGAGCTTAAATTCTAGGGTAATAAAAAGAGCATTCTAGGAAAAATATAAACCAGTGCATGGTATGTTTGATTATGGTTAAGTACAAGGAAGAAAAATAAATCAGAAAAGAGGAGTGGGAGCACTTCTACATTGCTGGTGGGAATGTAAACTAATACGTTCCTTTTGTAAAGATGTTTGGAGAACACTTAGGGATCTAAAAATAGACCTCATTTGATCCTACAATTTCTCTACTAGGTATATATCCAGAAGACCAAAAATCACATTATAACAAAGATATTTGTTCCAGAGTGTTTATTGCAGCCCAGTTCATAATCGCTAAGTCATGGAAAAAACCCAAGTGCCCATTGACCCACGAATGGATTAATAGTTTGTGGCATATGTACACCATGGAATATTATGCAGTCTTAAAGAAAGATGGAGACTTTACCTCTTACATAGGGGGGAGGCTGGGTAGAGAGAGGGTAAATGGTGGGATCACACCTACAGTGCATCTTAGAAGGGTACAGGTAAAACTTATTAAATGTAGAATATAAATGTCTGAACACAATAACTAAGAAAATGTCATGTATGCTATGTTAACCAGTTTGATGAAAATATTTCAAATTGTATATAAAACCAGCACATTCTACCCATGATTGCATTAATGTACACGGCTATGATTTAATAAAAAAGAAAAAGAAAAGGCTTGGCGCCTATGGTTCAAGTGGCTAAGGCACCAGCCACATACACCTGAGCTGGCAGGTTCAAATCCAGGCCGGGCTGCCAGACAACCATAACGGCTGCAACCAAAAAATAGCATTGTGGCAGGCGCCTGTAATCCCAGCTACTTGGGAGGCAGAGGCAGGAGACTCGCTTGAGCCCAGGAGTTGGAGGTTGCTGTGAGCTGTGATGTCACGGCACTACCCAGGGTGACAGCTTGAGGCTCTGTCTCACAAAAAAAAAAAAGAAAGAAAGAAAGAAAGAAAGAAAAAGAAAAGAGGAGTAAGAATTATCAGGGGGGAAAGGGAGTTGAAACTTTAATTATTGTGGCCAAAGAGAGCCTCTCTGATGAGAAGATAATGGTTAAGTAATGGAGGGAAGTGAGGGGATCTCACACCATTCCTTTCGGTGACACAACAGGCAGGAAGGGTTGCGGCAAGCCAGGCTGGCGAGTTTGAGGGAGGACATGGTAGCCGGAGTCTGGGTGTGGGGAAGACACGGAGAGAGTGCCAGAAAGGACCATTTAGGTGCTGATGGACAGCTGGTAAGAGCTGGTTGGTGGGTGCAGATTCTGGCATCACGCAGTGAAATGCTGCCTCACAGCCAACAGAGGGTCCTGAGCAGAGGAGCGAAGGCGTGGTCAGACTTCTGGTCCACCTGCTCTGGATGCTTGTGGGCAGGGAATGAGAAATCATCAGATTCCAGACGCATTTTGAATATAAATCCAACAGGATTTGCTGATGGACTGAACATGTGACATGAGAGAAAGAAAGAGAGGAGTTGAAGGTGAGAGGATATTTTCGGTCTGAACGATGGAAGAGTCGACTTGCCATTAGCCAGAGAGGAAGGACTCTGGGGTTCCTGGTTGGGGAGGACATCGGCAGAGCCCCGTGTGGACACGTAGTGTGAAAAGTGTATTAGACACCCCGGTGGAGGTGTTGCTGGGTGGGAGTTGGGGACGTGAGCCCTCAGCACGTGGGAGGTGTTAAAGGTGGAGTTCAAAGCAAGGCATGAGACTGGGTCATCACCAGCAGGTGCCTGAGAAGAGCAGCCAGGACGCGCTGTTCTGGGGCTTCTCTGGCACCAACCTATTTTTGTGTTAGAATAGCTATTGATTCTCGTAGAACAAAAGTATCCCACAAGCACCGTTTGAGCATACAGAATATAGTTTAATTCTTTAATTTCCTTAAAAATATACTTGCAGTTTTCCAGGCTGGACACAGGAATCTCGGTGATGCCCCACAGCACGGTAGAACACTGTGGGGTGGAACTTGGCACTGTTCTGCTGCCAGTCAGGCAGCTACTGCAACAGTTTTTGGCAGTCAGCAGGTTCTAAGTGGAACTTTAACAACTTCACTAAGTTTGAGGCATTTTCTGGTCTTCTGGCCTGATTTTTAGTGCTGTAGAGTCCATTCCTTCCATCCATTCATGATATTACAATTGAGTTATGTGCAAAGTGTTCAGTTTTACTCATATTCTTAAGAAACTCATGGCCAAATGTGCTTCAGGCATAAGCACTTTCAGAGTTGCCACAGCTACTCTGTTCATATCTGTAACATTTAAAAGGTATTTTAATATTAGCATACTTGGAGGATTAATGGTAGAAACCTTAGAAAATTCCTTAGACTGCAAAAGTGGTATTATTCCAGCATCTGAGAACATACACCTTGTCTTTTCCCCCATTCCCACTGGATGCTTAGCACTAACTTCCGTGCCTTTAGCCTCACCCTTTCTTCTTACACAAAATACCAAATGAAAGAGAAAATCCTATAAAATGCTGCTGACAGTGATGGAGCCATGGAGATTAGTTCTCATGTCACTTAAGTTCCCTAATTGAGAATTCTTAAGTGGAAGTTTAAGCTCAAACCTTAGTAGAACCCTTTTATTAATGGGGAAAATTAGGTCATGCCTTCCATTTCCCATCTTAGCGATAATCTGTGGCAGAAAGTACCAAGTTACTGCTCTTGGCATTTGTGTTGAATGTGCTGGAACTTTTGACCCTCTGGTGGGGGGACAGTTATACTGGCTAAGGACATATCAGAGGTCTTTTGAATGGTCTCCCAAACCTCTTTTCTCTATCCTTGTACAGTTGTTGAAATATTTTCCTGGACTTGTAAGAGTAACATCTACAAGAAAAGCTTTCAAGGCGATTGTGTGAAGCAGCCTTCAGTCTTCATGAAAACGGCCTTATGCCTTCTTCTGTCTTCTCACCACCCCCCCACCATCAGTCCAACCATATTTCACTGTAAAATACATCCTCAGAAGCCCTCACCGTCACCCCCCCCAACCTCCCCATCTCTCCCTTTTGTGCCTGGATAGCCTGCCTTCTCCAGGTGGGACTGGTAGACTGTATGTCCCTGTCCGGAGCACTCGCCCACCAGGGATGTGGACGTGGCCCTGCTCCGTCAGTCACAGAGCCCTGCTCTGTCTCCACCACATCACTGTGGTTCACACTGCAAAGCCTTGTAACATCTTTGGTTAAAAAACATTCAACAGTGACGCCAGCACGACGCCAGCTGGAGTTCCCAGTGCTCATTCCCACTGTGTAGAGCGGCGTGAGCCACCGAGGGGTTCTGCAGACCAGCCGAGATGAGGGCCCGCGCTGGGGGGCGGTTTCCACCCATATGAACTTCTGGCTGAGAGCGCTTTACAGAGCTCTTTCTTTACGCCCCTCTCGGTGACGTCCAGGTTTCCTTCCTCTCTCTCACTGCTCTTTTCGGTGCTCTCTGCCAATGTCTTCTTCCGTCTCTGTAACCGTAGAGTGGCCTGGGGCTCACGTGCTGCCCCTTCTATCCTGCACTCACACTCGGGACCGTGCCGTCCTGTCCCCTGGCCCTGCACACTGCTCACGGGTGGGGCTTCCCAAACATGCATCTCCTGCTCCACCATTCTACTTGGACTTTTGATAGGTAGCTGTCACCTGTCACCTAGAACTTCCAAAGCTCCTTCCTGTGGCCTTTAGGGCCTGCAGCCTGGTCCCCACGGACTTCTGCAACAACTTTGTTTAGTGCTGTTTTCTTTCCTTTTCTCCTTCGGCTTTCACCACACATAACTCCTTTATGTTCCTTTGTCAAGCTCCTTCATGTCTCAAAGGCTTTGCGTTTGCAAGTTTCTTTGCCTAGGAAGTTCTTCACCCAGATTTTTGCTTGGCTTGTGCTCTCACCCTGCCTTCCCTGGGCCCTGCCTAAAGCAGCCCATTCTCACCTGCTTCATTTTGTTTTGGTGCTTACCACTAATTTAAGGCATGTTTTATTTCTCCCCTATGGGAACATGAGCCTAAGGAGTGATGTGATCAGTCTTCCCCACCCTGAACCCCCAGGCTTAGATGACAGCCTGGCTCACGGGAGACGCTCCATGAGCTCTTGGTGAGTGGATGAGCACACAGTGGATGGAGTCGTCCTGTGCGCTGCTGACTGTGGAAACCATCTGCTCTGTCCTCAGTATGTTTGAATCCGAGGTATAGACAGATATTTGTTACAATAGGATGGGTAAATATAATATAAAACTGGCTCACTAGGACATAGTGCATGTGGATTTATACATACAAAGGAGTTTCCTCTGAGTGATTCTGGGGTGTCTCTTTCTGCTTCTGCTCTGAAAATAAGTTGTTTTCTCCTCTCTTCCCATGCAGCTTAAGAATAAATTCATGAAAAAGCTGCCCCGTGATGCAGAAGCTTCCAACGTGCTTGTGGGGGAGGTGGACTTTCTGGACACCCCGTTCATCGCCTTTGTCCGGCTCCAGCAGGCTGTCATGCTGGGTGCCCTGACTGAGGTTCCCGTCCCCACCAGGTAAGCTGACGTTTGACCCCCTGGTCTGCAGGGGGATCCAGGGGACCTCCCTGTCCTCTGGAGAATTGGCAGGGTGAGGACATAGCCAGTTTGAGAACAGTGGCAGCTCTAGTCTGAAATAACAGCTCAGTCTGACTTCCATACTGTCAATGTACTTGGCACTTACATAGCAATAATAACAGAAATTATAATAATTTACAGGGTGGCATACTGGTCCCTTCTCACAAATCATTTTACTTAATCCTTACAGTAATATTTTAATATACAAGCTATAGTTATCCAGTTTTTACATATGAATAAACTGAGTCATGCATTTAGTAAATGGGTCAGAGGTCTTAGTTGCTTTTAATTGCTCTGTTTTATCAGAAAATTGATAGTGGGTTCACACATACCTGCATTATTTCTGTGAATGCGCACATGTGTAAAGGCACCATACTGCACGCTTAAATCTGCGTGCATTGATGTTACAGTTTGCTCATCACACCACGCGGCCCCTTGGGAGATGCCCTCTTTATCTCCTGCTGAAGCCGAGCTCCACACTTGAGAAGCTGGCTCGTGGAGTGCAGTGAACAGAATATAAGTTATCATTTCTACAGAAGGGCTTAAAGAAACAGTTGTAATCTGCAGGTTGACTTCAGAAAATTAAATCTAAATAGACCTTTTATGGAGGGAGTGTGCTTCCTGTGGGTCCTGGGTCCCAGGCAGGGTGACTTTCTCCTCGTGCTCCCCAGGTGTACTCCGGTGACGAGGAAGGGCTGGGAGTCCCACCTCCTCCAGTGGTCTGAGCATGATTAACTCGTCAACAGTGAAAAGAGACCGAGGGGCCCAGCAAGGAGGAAAATTGGAACATTTTCTTAAGGCCTCAAAATATATAGTTATAGGCCATTTTTCATGACCACACAGGCATTTTTGCTCATTTTTATGTGTCTTAGACACTGAAAATCGGAAGGATACCTATGGCAGTGGCTGGGCCAATAGCAGTGGACAGGAAACGATCAGAGCCTATTCAGTTAATTGCTGTCATCATGATTTGTGTTTTCTGTAAGTTTGCTTTTTGCTTGGCTGTCTTCCAGCAGAGACTGTCAGTGCTGTCTGTGGTCACCTGGCAACCAGCAGTCTGTGCCATCACCTGGAGAGCAGCTGGCTCAGTAACGGCTGAAGCCCAGCTCAGTGCCCCGTGACTTTATTTATGTCTCTTTAGACTAATTTTACTGGGGCTTGAAGGAAAAAACATGCAGAGAAGTGATAAAGAAAATTGCTCTTGCTTTTTCATTTTTGTTACCATTTTTCCTTAAAGGCTACAAATAAAAAATAAACAAATACAAAATATTACAAAGCTTTTTTGTTTAACAGTAATCTGCATGCCCTGAACAGCAAACTGCGACCATTTCTGTGTCCTGCGTATCACTTGCTCCTGGCTGCCTTATATCCTTGTACTTCTAGATGTGAAATACAGCTTCATTTGAATTCACAAAAGGAGCCAGCAAGTCGAGGGGACACAATTCAGTAATATCATAAAACTATTTCAGGACAGTAATCTGAACAGTATGTCTGCGTACAGGAACATTTTCCCAGGAAATTTATCCATTTGCTATCCTCCAAACCAGTGCCAGCTATAATCATGGGGGAGGGACTCTCATTAGCTTTTTGTGTATAAGAAATGTGGGGACTTTTACCGGCTGAATACTGTGACATCCAATAAAGGAAATCCCACAAGGAATGTGATAGTCATCGTAAAAAACGGTGTCTGGGTTCCTTGATGCCCTTTAATGTACATGCTACTCCCTTGCACTGCAGAGAATCCTGAAAAGCCTGTTTTCATGCACATTTTAATGGTCATTTTTCCTTTAAAGTGGAGGAAAGTTATGCTTCTATTATTATTATTCCTACATTCTAATAAGTGACATTGCTACCGTGGGCCTTGTGGGATGGGTGGCTCTGGCAGCTCCAGTTTTCTGTGTAGAGTTCACAAGTTTTCTGTGGCTGATCTGCTGTGGCCTCCACGGGCAGCCGGACAACAGTGTCTGTGTATGAGGGGCCTCCTTGCCGATCACGTGAAAATGGGCAAACCTGCAGCTCTGCTCTGTGATTCTGGTGGCTTGGTGGGAGGTGTCTGTGGTTTTCCTAGCATCTCACAGGCACTTTTCTTGGTGCCATCTTATATCCGTCCATAGAGGCCACTGCTCACGCATGTTTTAAGCCATCTAGAGGACGACTGTTCTTACTACTGTTTACAGTTGAGGTACAGGGGCAAAGGAGGAGTCACCGTCATGCAGGGAATAGAGCTCAGACTCTGCAGAAGGTCCTGGGGAGGTGTCTAGATGGCTGCAAATGAAATGTCTTAGGATTCTCCCATAAAGAATAATTTTTAAAAAGCACATTGGTTTGTCATTTTTTTGGTCTGGATTTGTTTACCAGAGACAAATTTAGTAAGCTTTAGTCATCTTAAAGAATTTTCATGTTTACATTTTTGGTATCACTATAAATTTGTATATAGTTTATTTCTCTAAAAGAAGTAGTTATGCCTAATTGTCAAAAATATTTTTAAAAACTATTAAAGGGCTTGGGATGAAGTCCTGCTGGTTTAATTTTGTCATGTTCACCAGTTCACTTGCTGGCTCCTGTTGACAACACAAGATCTGGTCGGCCATGACAGGTTGTGGTTCACCTGAATCTACTATGGAAACTATAGTTTGGGCATATTTTTCAAAGCTACTGAAGATAAATAATGTGTTAATTGCTTCACTGCTGTTTTGAGACAAGGGAGTATAGGATTGGCACATGTTGGGTTTATTCTAGAAATAGCTGTGCCATATGAAGGAGGAGGGCAGTGTGTGTCCTTCTCAGGAGAGCCGAGCGTTTTGGGAAGGCTGGCTTCTGTCCTGATATCTCTCTTGTCTGCCTGTGATGATTTTGTGAATGTGAGGATAGGGCATTGGCTACAGACGCAGCTCATGTGGTAAGCAGTCCCTTCTGTTGGGGACAGTGCTGGAGGCGTCCTCCACAGGCATCATCCGCTATATGTGAAAACTCATAAAAGTAGAAAAGGGCCTTCCAGAGATTCTTGAGATAACCAGGGACTATTAAAATTTCCAGCTCTGACTTAGTTCTGTTTATGAGTGAATAAACTGAACTCAGCAACATAAAGTACTTTTTCTGAGCTGTCCACATGGGCTGTGCCCTTCCAGTTACACAAATGTGATATTTACTCTAACTTGTTAATAAAGAAAAAAGCTTCTTGTTAAAAATAACATCTATCCATTGACAAAAAAATAGCCTTTCACAAAAGGAGTTTTCAGCATACTGTAAAAGCTGAGTTTGGCAGAACGTGCTTCAGTCATAATAGTCGCGCAGTTCCCACTGGTTTGAGGGGAGAGAATGTGGTCCAGGCAGGGAGCACCAGCCTGCTGGGCGGCTCTGCTGCCTGTGAGGCCTCCCGAGGGTCTCTGCTCCTGCCCAGAGAAACTCCCTGACTTGGTAAGATGCCCAGCTACGTGTGGCTTCTCAGTTCCCTGTGGATATCATTTTAAGGAAATAGATTTACCAGATTGCTCCTGATTGGAGTGATGCAAGAACTTTAACTGTCTGCTGTGTCACCACGTTGCTTTTCTTTGGCACCTGGTGATATTCCATTAATCAAGAAACATATTCTTTAAAAATAAAAATTATCCAGGAAAGAGAAACAGCACCTTTCTACCTGGGTTTCTGGGTCAGTGTGATTCTCCCGTGGTGGGTGCAGCATGACACTGTGTAGCCAACACCTGTAACCCACTGCCCCTGCTCAGTCTTCATGGGTGCTGCTGAGCAGAGACCCGAGAATAGGGAGAAACATGTCATAGAAAATGATTCTCGCTTCTCAAGGCACTTAACTCAGGGATACTTACCCATTGTCTGCCAGAGTTTATGTTTGAGGATTACTAATGACTGAGAGTGTTTCTCCCACTAACAAGAAGTATTTTGGCTTTGTTTCTGTAGTCAACCTCACAATTAACTCATGAGTCAGTTGATAAATGTCTTTCCACCATGTGTGCTTGTGAGCTGTGGTCAGGATGGAGGTGCTAGGAACAGGTAGGAAGAGACATGGACAGGTCCTGGGACAGTATAGGGTATGCTACATGACTGAAAAGTTAATATTTAGATACATTGCAACCACAAAAATTGGAAGCTAAAGAAATCCATGATTTAGCAGTGTGCTAAGTGAAGGGTCGCAATGTTAGGTATTCTCCCTATAAAGGGGGACACATCTTCTGCCCCCTTTTGCCTACAGCCACACCCTCGTTGTCCTGCTGGACAGCTGGCCGTCTACAGACAGGTGGATGGACTGGGAAGCGTGGCCTGTGCACTGTTTCCTTCTTTCTTTCTTTTTTTGAGACAGAGTCTCACTTGGTCACCCTCGGTAGAGTACCGTGGCATCTTAGCTCACAGCAACCTAAAACTCTTGGGTTCGAGTGATCCTCTTGTCTCAGCCTCCCTAGTAACTGGGACTACAGGTGCCCGCCACAATGCCCAAGCTATTTTTTTAGAGATGGTCTATGGCTGGGGCTCAAACTGGTCTCTCTAACCTGTGAACTCAAGCACTCCACCCGCCTTGGCCTACAGGCATGAGCCACTGTGCCCAGCCTGTGTGCTATTTCTTAATAAGGCTTGCCTTAGTGGTTCAGGAGTGTTAGGCATGCTGGTCACGGGAGTGAGGGGGGTGGGGGGACTACTTTCTTTAGAAAAATCCATTTTCAGCTTGGCGCCTGTGGCTCAATGGGCTAAGGTGCCAGCCATGTACACCTGAGCTGGCGGGTTCGAATCCAGCTCGGGCCTGCCAAACAACAATGACAGCTACAACCAAAAAATCGCCGGGTATTGTGGCGGGCGCCTGTAGTCCCAGCTACTTGGGAGGTGAAGGTAAGAGACTCGCTTGAGCCCAGGAATTGGAGGTTGCTGTGAGCTGTGATGCCATGGCACTCTATCCAGGATGACAGCTTGAGGCTCTGACTCAAAAAAAAAAAAAAGAAAGAAAGAAAAATCCATGTTCGTATCATAAAGAAGCACTTTATACCATGTGTATATAATTTGGGGCTGGCTCAGAGAAAGAAGTGTTCTGGTATCCATTGAGCCTTTGGTGTCAGAAGAACTAAACTCCAACTCTAAGCATGGCCCTTTCATGCTGGAGTAGGCTTCCAAGCTTCTGATCGCACCGGCCATTTTGTCTGCTCTGGCAGCCACTGCCCTCAGAGCTGGTTTCTCAGCAAATGCGCACTAAATGGTTTATGGTAATTCTGCATAAAATCAGAGTATTCACGAACTTTCAGACATCCTTTTACATCCTTAATTTCTGTTTCTTTTTTTTTTTCTATCTCTTTTGGGTTGAATTTTATGTGAATGAAGCTAAGTACACATTCAAAGGCATTTTGGAATAGGCATGAACATTTTGTAGTGTACTTGTCAAAAAACAAATGAAAAATAAATTCTACTAAGAAAGATGCTAGACCCTTTCTAGTTCCATGAAATCTTTCCCAAGATTTCTTGTCCATGGCTGTGTATCCATACTCTTTCCCCGGAGTGATCTGGAGCAGGCATTGCTGGATAGCTTTTCTCTGTTGAGTCACAACCCTGGTCCATCAGTTGGGTGGGAAATATTAGGCAGAATTGTGTGGTGAAATAGAAGATAAGAAGGCCTATCTGTCTGTGTCTGTCATTTGCTGGGCGCAGACCTTGGTCTTATCCATTAACCTTCAGCTTCGGTTTCCTTATCATTATTGGAATGGGACACTTCCAGTCCTCATTGTAGGGATTAAATAGAAATTTCAATAGGTGATAAATGTGAATGCTTTGCAGGCTTTAAAAAGCAGTGTGAGAGCACGGGATGGTCTTGTTTTTATTGTGCACATTGTCTCCCATTAGGGAGATGTGATCAGAATCAAGGTGGGGAATTGTCCCCCTCACTTTCCGCGTTTTTTCTTTACTCATTTACTTATCAGGCTCCCTGCTCCCCAGTGCAGATGGGCATCTGTGCCCTGTGATCAGTGAGCGATTCTTTCTGACTTGATAAGTGTCGATAAGTTCATTATTGCCTGTTTCAGAATCTATTTGCTATAGAGCAACTCTGTGTATTAAGGAGGAACAAATGTTTGGAAATGGAAATGGGGGCACCCTCCAAAGATTGTAACTGCCTGTGAATGATGCTTTGTTTTGAATTTCTCTTACATTTCTCTTCTCTTGCTCTGGCTGTCAGCCTGAGGTTATTGGTGGAGACTTGGTTTTTGCTGACTCCCATCCACTTCTGGGTAACCATTTCTTAAAAGTATGGAGAGGACCATTTGTCACTGTCCATATTGAGCAAGGGAAGCTGGAGAGAGTAAGGACTCACTAAGTCTTTCTATTATTGTGCTGAATGGGTTTGCTTCAGAAATTCTGGAAGTCAGTAGAAATAGAGAAGAAAGTTTAAAAAGGAAAGACTGAGTGACTCATAGAGTGGATAAAATGAACCTCTCTGTGTGGTGAGGAAGCATCAGGGTCAGTGCTGAATTCTCCTTTGCCTCCAGATAAACGGAACAACACGTTTCACAATAGTGTGAAAGAGTGTCCTCCGTGTTATAAAGACTATCCCCCATTCTCCTGGTGAACTCTGTGCCTAACCTTCTTATGAGTTAGGATGAATGCTCCTCAGTTTTATGTGCATTGAGTTGATGAAATGTGTTACAGCCTGTGCTTCTCCCCTTTTCCATTAGGTTCTTGTTCATCCTCTTAGGCCCGAAGGGGAAAGCCAAGTCCTACCATGAGATTGGCAGAGCCATTGCCACCTTGATGTCCGATGAGGTAGGAGTCAGGAGGATGGGGTCTGTGAGGGTCCTACATGGGCTGTCTTTATTCTGTGAGTTGGTGTCACCGTTTACTCAGCTAGAATTATGTGGTTCCCAGCCTTCCTCATCACATGAGGCTCAGTCTTTCCGTTTTGGATTCTAAACTCTGTGCTGGAATAAAACATGTTTTCCTTTCTTTCTCTAAATGTTTTCACTTCTTAAGACTGACATATATTAAATATTCTTTTAAAAAGTTCAAGTCATTGCATTAACTTACTCTATCTCTTAACAATGTTGGATATATTCTGAGAATTAAAATGTACATATACTACATTATTTCAGGAATAATGGTTCTATGAAATAATGCACAGTAAGTTGGATGGTGCATTTTTCTTAGGTACATGCATTTATAGTTTGTTTATTTTGTGAGAAGGAATGACGTGCATCTAAAATGCACCAGCATCATCACAGCAGAGGATAGTACAGGCTGTTTGGAACCACGTCCCCCTTCCCCTCATGATGACTTCCGTTTTATGCATTTTAGACATGACAACCTCTGAGCTAACCCCACAGGAGGAGAAATACAATTAGCAGTCAGGATCACTAATTTCTGCCTCTGTGTCTTTCCACTTTACTATTTCTCCAAATGTTTTGCCTCGACTTCATTGCTTGATTTGATAGTTTTTTCCACATGTTAGGTGGAGAATAGGTTCTTTTCTTCTTAGTTACCAAAGTTTTTTGTGGTGGGTACTCAAATGTTTACTTTATTCTGTGGACAAGAGCCTTGAAGCCGTGCTGCTGCCTCACCTCAAGGGAACGTGTATTTCCCTCATATTTGTTTTTGTACTTTGATCATTTCTTTCTCTCTTTCTGAAATCCTTTCTCCTGAGATGTGTCAATTAGGGAATGCTTTAGGCTGCAAGTGATAGACTTACAGAGAATTAAACAGTGTGGGTTTTGTTTTCTCATGTGATAGGAAGTTTCAAGTTAATAGCTGTCAAGGTTGGTCTAACTTAATTGATTCATGATAAATCAAGAGTTAAGGCTCTTTCTTTACAGTTGATAGTTTTCAGCACTTCTTTTCCAGGAGTAGAGATTTAGTAGCCATTAAGATTAGGTAAAGATGTTGGACAATTTCCCCCTCTGAAGACTGAAGAATTTGAGGAAGTATGAAAAACTTAGGTTGCATGTAGAGAACTTCCAGCTCATCAGCTCAGTGAGAAGGAAGGAATGACTGGCAGAAAGGATACTCTGTGGACCCTCCTTCTTTGGAGGAGCTTCTGTATGAGAGACGCAGCATCTGAGGCCATACAGGGTCTAGTCAAAGACAAGGGTCACTACTGAAATCCCTTTGATTTATGTGCTGTCCATATAACTAAGAGTTTTCTTTTTTCAACATCTCACATGACTCGTGTCTCTGAAGACTGTAGTGTTTGGGTTTTAACCTGATCTTAACCCTCAGCTTGAACTTTTCCTTCTTGAATTATCTGCCACTGTTTGTCCCAACCCCTCTTATTTCAGAGAATGACTCTTTAGTCTGTTTCCCAAACTATTTCACCTGGCTCGTGTAGCTGCCATATCAGCAGCGGCCATAGCACAGGGAGCTAAAGGCAAGGTTGTTTTGTGGCATTGACAGAGAAGAACCCCTAAAAAGCATAGCTGTCCCTTCACGTCTCTTTTTCTATTATTGAAACGATGATCTACATACCTGGGGACAGGCTGAATAACGGGTACAGGAGAGCCTGGTTGTGGTAAGGCCACTGTGGACTGTGGCTTTCATTCCTCAGGCTTGATGTGGTCAAGCTGATGTGGTCAAGCTCGCTGGGCGAGCACACCTCTACTGTTCTGTAGGTGTTCCATGACATTGCCTATAAAGCAAAGGACAGGCATGACCTGATTGCTGGCATCGATGAGTTCCTAGATGAAGTCATTGTCCTTCCTCCTGGAGAATGGGACCCAGCGATCAGGATAGAGCCTCCTAAGAGCCTTCCATCGTCTGACAAAAGGTAAATTATCAGGCAGCTGAGAATTTCAGTTGCTGGGGTACCCCCGAAAAGGAGGTTGTGTTAAAGAAAGTCCAACTGGGCTATTGCCCTAATATTTTCATGTTCCCATTTAACTTGATGAGTCTTCTCAAATGAACACTTATATGCCTTGATCCCACATTTCCTTGACACTATAAAGTAGATGTATATACTGTAATGCTCTTCAGTTATGATAAATGAGGGATCTCAGATTATGACATGGGATGGTGTCACAGACATTCCTGGGGGATGTTTTAGGGACTCTGTGCATGTGGAAGGACCTGTTTAATGAAGATTAGTCTTTGTAGATTCATGAGGAGAAGAAGTTGGATGAGATAGTTGAGGAGAAGCTATTGTCTGGAAATCCGTTATTTCCCAGATGAAAGAATTTCCCTCTCAGGGGATGTATAGTTGGTTCGGCTTTCCTGTCCATCATTTATCTTGGCTCTAAACAAAACCCCTGCAGACTTGTCTCAGGGTCACAGAAGGAAATGCGCCTCATTCCTCTCTGCACTGGCTGAGCCGCCATGGAGGCTGCCAGCTAACATGCTCTGGGCTCTGTTGTCTTGCACAGAAAGAACATGTACTCAGGGGGTGAGAACGTCCAGATGAACGGCGACACGCCCCATGACGGAGGACACGGAGGAGGCGGACACGGGGACTGTGAGGAGCTGCAGCGCACGGGACGGTAACTAGCGGACAGACCGCCCTGGGTCAGGCCCCGCTCTCCTGCGACCTGGGTCCCTGCTGCCTTCCCTCAGCACTGTGTTCACTGGTTTGTCCATTTCTTCAGCCAACACACGTGCAGGTTTATCGCAGCACTGGGGACATAGCAGTGAATTGCGCAGAAGCTATCACCCTCATGCAAGTGTCAGGAGATAAGCCATAAGCAAATAAGTCCATGTGGCGAGGAGACAAAGTGGAACAGGGGCTCTGGGGCTGGGAGGACGGTGTTCTGGTTCCAGATGGGGTGCTCAGAGCTTTCAAGGAAAGTGTAGGTGGAGGGGGCTGGGAGAGGGCAGGGTGGCAGGCCCAGGGACTGGTCATGGGAGTGTGGCCACGCTGGGATGGCAGACAGGTGTCCACTTGGGCCAGCCTCTGCCACTGGTCTTTCTTCATTTCATGTCGCTCTTTGCGTTTCTTAGAGAGTAACGGGTTTTAGAAAGAAGCACCCACAGGCCACTGCCCTGTCTCCATAGCTGGCAGTTGGGAATTCAGGTTTCCCAGTTTGCTTCATCTGATTCTTTTCACAGTAATTTTTCTTTCTTGCTGTTAGGTTTTTTATTTTATTCTTGGTCAAGTAAAATTTTAAGTGGGGTACTCATTTTGTAAAGATACTGTGGAGGTTTTGAAAACAAAAGGCCTGTCATCTCATCGTGTAACTGGATCCAAATGGAATGAAGTCATTTCTTCTTCTGATGACCCACGTGCATTTCTCCCCCAATTTAATGGGAAGTTTTTTCTCTTTTATTCTTAAAGAATAGAGAATGCACAACATCCTCTCCTGTCCTCCCTTTTGTTGAATAGTTCTTTACGAACTATTTCCATTAGGAATATCCTTTTCCAGGCATGTGTTCTGGGACTCAGCTTTTTATTTCAGGGTATTTCAGGATACTGTATTTCATTCTTCCCCATCTCCCTCCCCTGGTGCACTGAGTGTCTGCAGTGGGCCGGTAGCTGAGAACACACCAAGAAAACCAAAGCAGGTGCTGAAAGCAGCTGAGGTGGGTGGATGCCCAGACAGACAGTCGGTCCCCACACAGAGTGAGGGCTCAGAGTGGACGTGAGGAGTCTGAGCAGAAAACTGCTCAGCTTTAGAAGAGGACCTTCTCGGCAGAAGCTACAGCATGGGGAAGGAAGGGGTGTGAGGTCTGGTTGGGAGAGTGAGCAGACAGATGTGTGAGCACTCAGCTAGGCACCGACCTGGGCTGGGCTGGCTCACAGCTCCCCCATCACACACCTGCAGGCCTTCCTCCCTAAGTTCCTTCAGGTCCTTACCCCAAAGTCACCTTCGCCTGTTCTGGCCAACCTGTCTAAAATTACAGCCACCTCTTCAGGATTGCATAACCCCTTCCCCATTGAATTTTATGTATTTTACTAATTTCTGCTGTTTACTATCCATCCTCACCTCTCCTCCCAAAGTAAGCACCACGAAGGTAGGGAGGGCTCTTTGGCCCGTGTCATTCGCTGTCACACCCCCGGCACCCAGAGCATGGGCACATCACACATGCTCCATGCGCGTCTGTGGGGTGAAAGAACGCACAGTGAGGGTGGCAGCACGCAGGGCAAGGTCGCAAAGGGCCTCACAGGGGCTGCTTCCGTGCTTGGGGTTTTCTTTAGGAGATGACCAAGGTTTAATTTATCTGCACAGTTTGCTCTCATCTAAAGACCAAACTGGCTGGTCTTTAGAGACTATGACACTTAATTCCATGGCCTTGAGAGAGAGTCGGAGAGAAGAAAATGTACCCTTCACAGTTTCCTGGTTTCATTTTAAGAGGTTAAGTAGTATCTTGTCACTGATTTGAGCGCTTAAAAATAAGTTCTTTCCCATCTGGTCACATATTTGCTCTCTCCCTGCCCAGGTTCTGTGGTGGACTAATCAAGGACATAAAGAGGAAAGCACCTTTTTTTGCCAGTGATTTTTATGATGCTTTAAATATTCAGGCTCTCTCGGCAATTCTCTTCATTTATCTGGCGACTGTGACGAATGCCATCACTTTTGGAGGCCTGCTCGGGGATGCCACAGAGAACATGCAGGTGGGTGTGGTTTGGGGTGAGCATGAGCAGCACAGCCCAGATGCCCCTCACCCTCAGCTCCATGGGAAGCAGGTGGCCCTGCGGTCACTCACCGTGAGCTGCTTGCCATTGCTGGGTGCTGCATTTCACTTTGCTTTTGGCCTGCTGCTGTATTTCCAGCATGTTAGTAATTATAAAAATAGCTTGATGAAATCTGCTTTGAGTCACAAGTGGGGAGAAGAAGGGAAGGAAATGAGGAGATGCGGTTCCGTTTGGGCTGAAGCGTGTCAGCTGCTTTGAGTGGCACAGCACAGGCTTGGGTCTCCCACCACCCTGGACGTCCAGACCATGTCTGCTTCCCCGATGGCCACCCTTTTCCGGCAAGGTGTGGTTAGCTTAATTTTTACACATGAGCAAATAGAGTCATCAGACAATTGAGTGATTTGCTCAAGGTTGGATTTGCGTGTCCCCTGTTGGGATTTGGCTTAGCGAATGTAAGAGTCATCTCTCTCGTACCTGGACCTGACTCTCATTAAGCTGTAAATACTCTGGCTCGACTGGCTTGTACAGTCAACTGTAACTGCAATCTGTTGGTCACTTTACAGCTAGTATTCGTCTTCCCACAGCAGCAATAACTTACTAATAGAAAAGATGGTTTAGATTCCCTCAATCAGAAATTACTACTAGTGTAAACTGAACTAAGCAAAAGTAACTAAGTGACTACCTTTAGTTGATCAAGCCATTAAAATAAACACATCAGATCCTCCGTAGCTGACCCTTCCCTACATTGACTGTGTCCTCAAGTTGACCTGTTTTGCACCACAGGGAGCATCAGCACAGTAGGCCTCGTTCAAAGATCTATTCATCTCTAGATTTTTGCCTCAATACAAAATTATGATAGCGACTGTAACACAGTGGCTCTCAACCTTCCTAATGCCACGACCCTTTAATACAGTTCCTATGGGTCATGACCCACAGGTTGAGAACCACTGCTATAATCCTTATGAGAAATCACTTTGTGTGATTGCACTTTAGTTTTTAAGGGCACTTGTCTTTTTAGCCCTTAATCTCTTGCTGCAGAGCACGTCACCCCAAAACTGTTACTTATTCCTAGTTTCAGCGGGTCTCTTTCTATCCCCCATTTATTTGCCATCAGACGGCCCCAGAGCTAGAAGTCATGCAGCAGCCTCTTTATTCATGTGCTGGTGCTCAAGCCAGGGCGTCTGGACCAGCTGGTGTCAGGACTCCCCAGGTGACTGTCCCACACGGCAACCTCAGGCCTCTAGCAGCCTGGAAGCCGTGATGACTTCTGAGAGCTCATGTTCAGCAGAAAAAGGCAGGTGCCCCCAGGGCCCCCAGCATAATTTCTTCCGATGTGAATGTGTTTCCAATATTTATTATCTGATTTTTTTTATAAAGAGGCTGAAAATTCACAAATTCTTAGCGAAATTTGGTGATTTAGAAACAATTGATAAATCTTTTAAAAATAACATTGTGATGGAAAAGAACACATCTGCCCCCATTGCTGGTGAGGGTCCTGCAGTGTGGGCAGCAGGGACGAGCTTGGTAGACGCAGTGACTCGGGGGAGGGTGCTCACCGTGCCCGCTTCAGGGGACAGAGAGGGGTAGAGCAAGTGTGATAGTGGTGTCAGCGACGGAATCGTTACAATAGTGCAGCTATTCTTCATCTCAATGGCAACATAATGATGACTAAACAGACCCTGCAAGGCCACAGCAGAGTGGACGGTGCTGCGTGTGTGGACTGCAGCCAGCCCAGGGAAGGCAGCACAGGGCCCCGTGTTAGGAAAACTAAAGGAAGCTATGACTTTGAAAGGGGGTAAGAGCAAAGCTGTCTTCTGTCACTCGGTGTGTTTAGAGACTTTCTTGTGCAGAAACGTTCTTTCTCAGTGAGATGGGGACATGAACGCATTTCCTGTGTGTTAGTTTATTGCCTTTTAAACTGAATTATAATCCTTTGCAACCTCTGAAGACAGCTTGAGAATACAGTATCTGAGACGCGAGGAGGAGTCTATTACATCTGTGTTGCCCCCTCCGAGGGGAGTTAACTTCTCTGTGAATGAGTCTGGGGAACGTAGAGGGCTCTGTTGTAAGGCGTGTCCAACCCATGTCCTTAAAATGGCTGTTTTTCTCCTCTGTGATGTGTGATGTGGGAAAGGCCTTTCAGTGGAGTAGCCGTTTTCTGGGTAACGATTTCAATGCTTTCACTCTATCAGGATGTTAAGTAGCCACCCAAAACGACTGTTTGCTGGTTGTTACTCCTAGAAGGTGACTTTCAAACTTAGGATCTTTTCTAGATATACTTTGATTATTTCATTTATAGATTTCATGACCTCCAATGATAATTTTACTCAAACTATGAATGCATTGTTTTAAAATGCTGAAAATACAGAAGGACATTTTTTTCTCCTTTCCAAAGCCTTTTTCCTTCTAAAAACAAGTATTAACAAAGTCTTCCTGTTAGAATGCATTGTTTTAAAATGCTGAAAATACTGAAGGACATTTTTTTTCCTCCTTTCCAAAGCCTTTTTCCTTTTAAAAATAAATATTAACAAAGTCTTCTTCCTCGACTATAGGTTGGTACTTCTGCTAGTCACAGTGCGTAGCAGAACAAAGAGGGATAGAAAATTAATGACTGTTAATACATGTTTGTTGAACTGTAATTCAACAAATAATCTTAGCTGTTTTATTTATTTATTTATTTTGTAGAGATAGAGTCTCACTTTATCGCCCTCAGTAGAGTGCTATGGCATCCACAGCTCACAGCAACCTCCAACTCCTGGGCTTAGGTGATTCTCTTGCCTCAG
>CAUYON010081804.1:0-16004 GCA_963573935.1 Arctocebus calabarensis
AACTGATTAACATAGCCTTCCTGGCATTTTCTCAGTTATTATATGAAGACATTTGTATTCTGCATTTAGTAAGGTTAGCCTGTACCCTTCTAAGATGCACCATAGGTGTAGCCCCACCCATTACCTACCCTCCACCTAAACCTCCCCCCTCCTCTCCCTACCCTTGCCCATTTTCCCATATTCTTGTGCTATAATTGGGTTATACCCTTCAAATGAAAGCTATATGATCCTTCATTATCTCAGCATTGCCAGTTATTTGGGCAGAAATAGAATAGAGCCCAATTCTGAACTACAGGAGATAAAGCAACTTAGTGTCAAACTGGTTTAGGGTTAAGAATAATCCAATTCTTATATGTAGGTGTAATATTTGAGCAGATTTAGAATTAGGCAGTAGTCAAACCCTGAAGTTCCAGTGTAAGATCTAATCAGAGATATTTCATAATTAGACCAGAGAACCCAAGCAAAGGAGGGAGGATGGCAGCAAAAATGTAACAGTAGTATGAAGACTGTCAAGTGAAAGAATTGTTGGTGTGAATATGGGAGGGAGTGACTTGGAAGATAAGAGGTGATAGCTGAAGAGTAAGATGCTTAGAATAAAAATTATGGTAAGGGTATAATATTAGAGAATCTCAGGGTCTGAGGTTCACCTAAAGGCATAGATGGCTGAATTATGATAAAAGACAAGATCCTTGGATGAGAAGGAGATGAACTTGGAAATCATAGTGGTGGAAAAATTATTAAAATTAAAAGTGAATTAAGGGGAGAAAAGGGGTTGAGTAAATTTCCACTCCATGAACTGGTATACTGCAGAATTCCTGGGTGAAGGACACAATTAAAGCTCAGATTTTAACCTTACAAAAGCAAACTGTGTACCTTAGTCTGAAGTACCCCCATATTAATCTCAAATAAAAAAATATATAAGGAGCTATTAACCCCACCACCAAAAAAGAAAAAGTGAATTCAGTTACTATGATGATGAGAAAATGTTACAGAAAATGACAGTGAGCTAGGTGTTGAAATTGTCAAGAAATTGGGAAGTGACCGATGTGTGCATGGAATACTGCAACAAATATACTTATTTGTATAAGTATACAGGAAGTGTTATTTGGAATACTGCAACAAATATACTTATTTGTATAACAGGAGGTGCTACTACTGACTCTTCAAGTTTCAAAACTGGAGGTTTCTTGGGAGGAGAGACAATGATTTTCAATTGACAATGAGAAACAAAGACAACATATTTTTAGGAAGAGTAGAAGGAGCTAAAGAGGAGGAAGATGAAGTCAGATAAACAGGTGTGCCAATCCCAGTGGGGATGATGCAGGTCTAGGTCATGAGAGATGACCTGAGAGGTCTTCGGCTTTTTTGCAGAGGCTGAAGTACATAGAAATGAATGGTTGATGAGACTATTCCCAGTGGACCCTAAATCGGTGTGCAGAGGAGAGACCATCGGCATGGGAGAAAACTAAAGCCTGAGAAGTCTTTGGTTCGGTTTTGCAGAGGCGGAAGTATATAGAAATGAATGGTATGATGAGACTATTCCCAGTGGGCCCTAAATCAGTGTGCAGAGGAGAGACTATTGGTGTGGAAGAAAACTGAAGCAAGGATATTGCCAGGAGCACCCTGAGCTCTGGAGCTCCATTAAGAGAGACGCATTTCAGCTGTCTCCCCTAGCTGTCTGCATTAACACTGCAAAATGACTTTATGCTCTAAGAGTTTCCCTTGCTTTAAGAAAAGGATTGTGTAAGAGGCCCAGTTCTGTGAAATCAGATACTACATACCCTCAACAGAAACCTGGATCATATACCACTTTTGTCCAGAATCCTCAAATATACATTACCAAGAGAGTTGTGTCATAGCATAAACATTTACTTTTCACTGAAACATAGTGAAGAGTTCAGCTAAAATCTAAAGCTGAAACTTTAAGTCTTCTACCTTTCCCTTAATTAATATTCAGTAAATCCTCAAACAAACTTTTGTTTTATTTCTTTGTTTCAAACTTTGTCCTCAATTTGTCAACTCCTGTATTGTTTTATTTTTTCAAGAAACACTTGTCAGGCACCTATTATGTGTTATGTGCTATAAGGGATGCAAAGATGGATGAGACACTATCTGTGGCCTAGGGGAGCTCAGAGCCTTGGGTGAGAGGCAAACACGTGAACAAGTAAAACAACATTTTGTATAATAGAACGATGTACAAAGCAATGTTGTTTCCAGACTCCAGAATCCACTTTCAAAATGATAATAGGAGTTTTTATTGCCTCTTTTAGACTGTTAGATTTTTCTCAGTCACTTTGAAAAGAGACAACTTTCTTCTTTCTTGTGTTCAAAGACCTTAATTAGAACAGGAATTCAGAACACCAGCTCACCAAACTTTCCTTCTAAGACTTCTTGTCAGCAACTACCACCTATCCACCTTTTAAATACAGTTGTTAGTACTTACAGAAAAAAAAAAGGAATAAAAATTGAAAACAGAAATTCAATCAAGAATCCTACTTTATATGTTATCACATCTGCTCCCTCATTCTTTCATTCTTTCTACTCATTTATCCAGTAATGTAGGCAACAATCAAAGTGCTGCTCAGAGCCAAAGTACTGCAAATAGGGGACAATTCAGATGATTTACCCCTCCTGGAAAAAAATATCACCAGTGGAAAGACATTGGGAGTGGGATAGAGCTTCACCAACTCTCTAATAATTCATTTCAAACAGGAAGGGATTTGCCAATTTAGAAGTAAACAAATGAGATTTCCTTATTCCTAGATCAATCTGTACATAAAGTGTCCTCATAAGAGAAGAGGAAGAATCTAACCTAAGATTCTTCTTGAGGAGAGAGTCTCCCTTGCCCAATATGAGGTCTGAGCCCCCAAACCAGGATATTGTAATACTGTATTTGGAGTTTTTAATGACATCTATATTATAGGAAAATAGGTTTAAGGGTAGAAAACTACAAAGGAGTTTCCACCAGATGATTTTGATTTTTCTCTCTGTGAACACTCATGTTAAGGTAACAAATGATTTTTCTGCTATTGAGTTCGGTGGACCCATTCCCATTCTTGCCTTTTTTAGTCTCTTAATGCTATGTAACCCTGTACACTGTTTCTTGAAACTCCCTCTTAGCTTCTCTGATACTTCACTCTTCTATATATTTTAGTTTTTTTTTTTTTCACTTCTTTGGTGATATACCAGTTAAAATCACAATGAAATACGAATTCACACATTCTAGAATGGTTAAAACCACATTGTAGTATTGGTGACAATGTGGGACAACTGGAGCTCTCAGACAATCCTGGGGAATATAAGAGTAGAGCCACTTTGGAAAAGTATTGTGACTGCTTAGAATGTAAAACATGAATGTCCTATTATGACCTAGCACTTCTACTCTTAGCCAAAAATAAATGATAAATATTGGCCATAAAATAACTTGCATGTAAAAACTCGTAACAGCTTCATTCATAATAGCCAAAACCTAAGGGAAATAAAAATCCTTCAACAGGTGAATGAAAAAAAAACATGATGAATTCATACAATAGAATACTACTTAGCAAGCAAAAAATAAAACAAATTACTAACATATATTATAGATTTTATCATACCTGATAGTTTTAACAACATGGATAAACCTCAAAAACACTATGTTGAACAAAAGAAGTGATATACAAAAGGCTATGTTTACATATAAAATTCTAGAACAGACAAAAATAATCTACAGTAACAGAAAGCAGATCAACTATTATTTGGGACCAGGAATGAGCCCATCCAGCAAGGAGGCATAAACAAACTTTGCAAGGGGTACTGTATCTAATCAGTGCTGTTCCAGTTAATGTTTAACAACCAGCTCTCTGAAAAATTATGTTTATATATACACATGTAAGTTTATTATACAAATTATTGATATAAAGAATTGTGGTATACCATTTAGGAATAATAGAACATACAGTTGCATTAGTCCATTTGGAGCTAAGACATAATACTACAAAATATCATAAATTGAGGCTTATTCACAGTTCTAGAGGCCATGAGATCAAGGAGCCAGCAGATTCAGTGTCTGGTGAGGGCCTATTCTCACAGTGGTGCCTTCTTGGTATATCGTTAACTGGTGGAAGAAACAAGACAGTTCTCTGGGAGTCTTTTATAAGCACATCAATTCCAATCACTTCTCAAAGGTCCTACGTCTTAATACACATACCCACAATTTGGGATTAGGTTTCAATACACAAACTGTGGAGAACACAAGCATCCAAACCATAGCAACAGTACCCTTTATTATAAATTCCATATATGCAATAGAGTCTCAGAGAATACATTCATTGAGTTTTGCCAAACTCTTACATGCCTAGGCAACTTACAATCATAATTCAACCAAGTTTTGACAAATGAAGCTATATCCCTATCCTCTAATTCTAAATTTGTTTTTACTACATTTCATATGTGATGTGTATCCTGTTAAACTCTTTCTCATTCTCTTGCACATTGTGTTTATTAAGCTTAGGGCACTATGTATGTTAGAACTCAACTTGTTCATCAAAGACATGAGTGATTTCTTTGCTGAATCAGGTAACAGTTTCAAATACAGAAGAATAGTTCTTCAAATATCCTTAGTTTTTTTGTGTTAGTCAGAAAGTAGTATTTATAGACATGACACTTTTAAATTTCATCTGCATTATTAACATTTTATCTCCCATTTATGCCTGGAAAATTAACTGAAAAATAAGTCAAACCCTGATTTGTAGTATCTGCCACATTCCATAGTGTAAATACTTTGGCTATGGCATATTTCAAGTTACCAAAACAATGTCACTGAACACACAGAGTTATGCAGTATTGCCTCTATTCAAATGAAATACATTTAACTAACCCCAAGATCATAGATAATAATAAATGTAGGAAATAAATGAGAAGTATTTCGGGCGGTGCCTGTGGCTCAAAGGAGTAGGTCACTGGCCTCATATGCCAGAGGTGGTAGGTTCAAACCCAGTCCCGGCCAAAAACTAAATAAAAAAAATAAATAAAAGAAGTATTAAGTTGTAAGTATGTTTTCTTTTTAATAAATATATTAATTATAAGATCATACAGTATATTTTTAAACAAATGTGCCTAATAGCCAACATTTAAAATGCCTGAAAATTAAACTATCATATGTTATAATTCAGATCTAACACACAAGGCACCAAATATTTTCTGTATCTTGATTAGTACATTCATTACTGGAGTATACATATTTGTCAAAATCATTGAAACATTCATTTTAAATGGGCTTACTTTATTGTATATAAATTGTACTTCACGTGGGTTTATTTAAAAGACAATGACTGGTGTTCCTTGGACTCCTGCTCTAGGATGTTTTGCACTCCCCTTGCTCCCCTAGTCCAATTTATATCCTCCCATTTCTTCCATTAATGTCCACAGGTTGATAGTTCCCTATTATATATTAACATTTTTAAACTTCCTCCCCAGAGTGCTGCTTTATTATTATCAATTTTCCTTGGATATTCAAAGACATTTCTAACTCAGTAAATCTAATGTTACTCACTGTTCGACCTTCTGGATCCCCATTTCAGAAGATAACACACTCCCATTCACCAAGGTGCACAAACCAAAAACCAACATAAAACTTTAATCTCCTTCCTTCCCTAACCCCAGACCTCTAATCAATCAACACCTGTCAGTTCCTTCCTCTAAATCCTTTTTATGTTCATCCATCACCAAGTCTCTGTTCTCATTGTTGTCCTCAGTCCACAACTAACTCTCACCTAGAACATTTCAGAAGTCTCCTAATAACCTTGTGGTGCTTACTCTTGGCCTCTCAAATCATCCTGCAAACTATGTTAACATAGACATATATGAAATTCTGACCCTGTTATATAGTTTACAAGTACCTACCATACTGGATTCTGACAAATCTCCTACTATATTCTTGACGCTCACCCCCTTGAATTTTACCCTCCAACCTCATTGGAATTTTTCTTCTGCGTAGAACAGCCCTTTCCTCATCCATTATTTATTTTTTACACATCATTTAGACCTCAGCTTAAGCGTCACATCCTTGGAGAAGTCTTCCCTGACCCCTTAGGGTTGGGTTAGATGTCCCACCTGTATAATCCCTTAACTGTTAGCACACCTTAATGTTGCCTAGTTAATTTTCTCCCTCCTTTGCCAGACTGCATGCTCCTTTAGATCAAGGTTTTTATCATGCTTGCCACTGAAAAAAACACTAGTTCCCAGCAATGTATCTGGAAAACAACAAACCATCATTGAATATTTTTTGAATGGTTCTTATTAATGATACACTCTGAAAGGTTTTTACAAACAGCTACTGCTAACTCCTCTCCTTGTCTTATACCTATTAGATTTCTAGCCTTGTATTCTCAAATACAGAGTGTACCCAAAGTTGCCCTTGAAGTTGCTATACATAGGGAAAATGGGAAATTGTAACTAAGTGTGCATTTACTGCGTTTTGCCATGTACAAAGCACATCTTTTTGCTGAGTTTTCTGGGAGGAAAATCAGGATGTGCTTTATAACATAGTAGAATGGCCTGGGAGTGGGGGGAGAGGATAACCAGTTGGGGGAGTGGGGAGGCACCACACCCTCCTGCCTGAGCCCACCAGGAGCATAGGGTTCCAGCCTGGGATGATCTGGTATCTGGGAGGGACAGGCGAGAGCAGCCTCTAGCGGGCACTGAATCAGGGGAGGAAGGTGGCGGCAGGGCTGGCGAGGCCGGCCATGGCTGTGTGTGGCAAGGGTGGAGGTCTTGGGCCTGGCCACCCAGAAGAGACCGGGAGACCCACACAGGCCCTCAGAATTCTTCTGGCTGCCCAAGAGCCAAGCAGCTTCAGAAGCTCCCATCCTACCAGCCAAGCCCATGGCCATCTCAGCTGAGGCACCTCACCGGGTGGGGAGAGAAGGGCTCCCAGGAAGGAGGAGCAGGCAGCAGAGGCCCTGGGGCCAGGGCTATCTGCACGTTTACCAGGGGAGCGTTAGCCCTGTCCTTGTGTCTCTCCCAGCCTGAAGAGTCGGCCACTTTCTTGTGGGGTGTGTTCCTGAAAGTTTGGGCAAAAAAGGTGGGTATACATTATACACTGGAGTACATTACACACAGCAACGTGCAGTGTTTACAAAATATTCATCACAAGATTTTTCTTTCAAAATATTTATGAAATATTCTCTATGTATTGGCTAACTTTTGGGAAAATTTTGTAATGAATATGTTTTAAGTAAAGGTACTTTGAGCTACCATTTCCCATTTTCTCTATGTATGGTGATTTCTGGGGCAACTTTTGGGACACTCTGTAGTAGTACTCTACATTTCTTGAAGGCTTTAGGATTCTGAGTTGAGTTTATTTAAAAGCCCACATGGCTTCCGACTGCAAAATTCTTAAAATTCTTAATGACAAGGCTTCATATTACTCATAAAACCCAAATTTTTACCCAATTCATCAAGATGACATTGAGGGCCCTGTCAACAAAATATGCCCAGAATATTTTGAACACATTTTAAAATACTCTTTCTTTAAAAAACCCACCATTTTCTAACCTATTTTCAAATATTTCCCTCTTCACCTATCCCTAATTCCCTCCCTCCTGGCCTGTGCTCACCCCTAAACTATGCTTGCACCATTGCCACCATTCTGAATCTCAACTTTTACCATTAATTTCTTATACTCTCTTCAAAAGACCACTTCAATTCTCAATTTTCGTACAGTCTATCACTTGTTTTAAGAACATTTTTTTCAAATTCTGTCTGTTCTAGGAATAGGACTAGATGCTGAAGGGAAAAAAATTAAGTAATCTACCATGAACATCGATTTGGTATAATGTGATAAAGTGCATAAAAGTTGCTGTGGGAGCAGCAAGAAATAAGCATGCCCTGATATGGAAGGGAGAGGAATGGGAGAAATCATTAAGAAAATTATTACGGAGTATAAATGTCTTAACACAATAACTAAGAAAATATGGTGAAGGCTATGTTAACCAGTTTGATGAAAATATTTCAAATGGTATATAAAATCAGCACATTGTACCCCATGATTGCATTAATGTACACAGCTATGATTTAATAAAAAAAAGAAAATTATTACACTTGCTTTTTCTGAAGTCTTGTAATAAAATAATATATGCCATTCATTCCAGCACTTTCTATAGCAAACATTTGTTGAGCACACCCAATTACTTGTTTACTTCTTACTATACCTTTGTAAAATAGAATGGCATAGATAGTATATTTACCATCAGCCTTTTATAGTTGAGAATCAGACTTAGAGACACTGAGTCAATATTTATGCATTTAATCAATGTGCTATATAGTACCACACTGGGGGCAAAGGAAGGGGATGCAAGTGTTGCATGAATCCAAGAACATATCAGGCACACAATAAATTTTTGTGAGCATTTTTTTTTTTTTTGCTTTCATAGATGTACTCCCAAAGACAATCTGCATATCAATCTCATAGGCAGAATGAAATCTATAGCTGCTAAGCCTGTGCATCAATATGTTTACACAAACTTAGATTATTTTTCTAGCAAACCTAGATTATTTTTCTATCATCATAATTTGGTTTAAATTGAGCTTGGTATGTATTTGTTTAATGCAGGAAAATCTCTCAGAGAAAAGGAATGAAAGAATACTATAATACCTGCTCCTGTATGAAATAAGGGCAGAAATGAGCATTTGCCATAATTGTCCTCATTTTTATTAGGTAAAGAGTCTTTCCCTTGCTTCTCTCAGCAGAGATACTAAGGCAGTTACGCCTGCCTACAGATTCCCTCAGTCTCTGTGCATGTACAACCAAGGTAAGGCTGTGTCCAACTGCCCCTTGTATGCCTTCTTTTGCTGTTTGCATGAAAGAAAAGCTTGAAATAAAATTTACTCTTTGCTCTCAGCAAGAACTAATACTTATCAAATGCCCTGGTCAAACACAATAAAATCATACTGTGTAAGGAAATTGCTTTTGTAATTGATTTACTAGTTTTCATAGAGGAAAAAGCATTTCTGTAGCATTTTCATTAAATTGCTTGTCTACAACAACCAAAAAATATCTTTTTCTTTCTGGGTTTAAAGACCCAGTATCTGTGATGTTTGGATTAAAAAAGAAAGAAAGAAAAAAACAGAAAAGAAAAAAGTAATGCAATGAAGAAAAATACTAAACCTAATGGTGCACTGTATGGTAAATACAAGATCTAGACATGGGCTTCAGTGTAGAGTAGTATAGACTGAAATATTATTTATGGGAATGACAGGTCTTTTGTTATTTCTGTCTTAGACTGTAAGACATAAAAATAAAGTCAGAAAGAGAAAGGAGTAATCTCAAACAAAAAATGCCTTGACCCACTGCCCTGAGTCTCCAAGCAGGGCCCACCTTACAGGAACAAACTCAACTGCTTAGACTCCACTCTCAAGAACACTGCATGTCACTCCACATCTCAGGATAAACCTGTAACTGCCAATACAAAGCTGTTATCAATTTAAATGCATTTGGTTCAAAAGACCTCAAGGGAATAAACTGCATCCAAATTTCCTTTGCTGAAATTTCCTTGCCACCAACCAAAACACTGTGTCACTGACTAAAAATATGTATTTAGCCATTTCCACATTAAACTGGAAGCTCTATAGGGACAAGATCATGTCATCAGGTCCAAACCCATAATCAATATTTGCCTTTTAAATAAAAAAAATAATTTTTTAATTTTTAATTTGCCTTTTAAATAAAAAGATTGACTTTGGATAAAACAAAATTTTTTGTATGAATCTCAAAATAACTTCTCATTATTAGCTTTTCAGGGTAGAAAAATTTTCAAGCTCCCACTTTTTTCCCTACTTGTTAGGAGACATCAAAAAAAGACAAAAGAGTTTGGGAACCAAAGCTAAATAAATAAATAAATAAATAAATAAATAAATAAATAAAATAAAATAAAATAAAGTAACAGAAAGAAAAGATACAAAAAAAAAATATGGAAAAATGTCGCTTGGGAAAATCAGATCAAAATCTTGAGCTCCAAACCCCAGTGGCTATCTTTGCTTCTCTCTCTCTTTCCCTCTCATTAATATTATTTTTCATGTTAGATGACAAGATACTTCCTGAGTGCCCTTTGTGTATATATGTATATGAATATATGTATGTATATATGCATATATAATCAATTATATATATAGTTGATTGAGCTATGGCTACATGTGTTGAGCTTTATAAGAAACTAGACAAAGTAAAAAACAAAATTTCCTTTGGATAAACTGAAATATTCCAGAAATCCACTTTACATGCTAACACAACTTGAGAGCATTCATTTATCCAACAAATATTTATTGAAACCTGCTATTTGCTAAGCACTGTGTTAAGTGCTATGGATTCAACAATAAACCTACAAGGCACCTCTGAGATTTTTTTGAAGGTCATGGATAAAATTTGAGAATGTGACATACAGACCCTCTCTCCAGAGGGGAAAATATATTTAAACATGTGTATGTTTTGCATACAATTTCAAGGAAGGTATAGATATCCAAAGCCAATTTACAGATGCAAGATATATATGTCCACAAAGCAATCTGATTGATCCTGTTGCCCTCTGCCCAAGCAGTTGCTCTAACATGTGGCTATATTTTGTCTTTTCTTATTTCAGTTAAATTCAGGTTATTTTCGGGACAGAAGCATCTTGACTAGAATAAGTTCCAGAAGGAAGTTTGCAAAGGTAAGGCAAGTCAGCAGCAGGTGATCACATTCAGACCCTTCCCAATTTTAGAGAGCTTCCTGAAGTAGCTTACAGAAATTAATAAATCATTTTAATATAGTTTTTAGAAAACTCCCCTAACCTAATTAATCTAATTATAGCACTTTCTATTTTAAAAGTTTTGTTCATTTAAAACACTACTTCTGCATTTTCAATATGTGAACAAGCCAGATATGATGGCAGAATATGAGAAAAATCAAGTCAAGTTGTCCAATTACACGCAGTAAGCAATGGGTAGGTTGACATTTAAAATATTTGTTTGCACAAAAGTCTTTTTCTAATTATTTATCCTATTTTCACTTGCTTTATGTATTATAATTTATGGATTACTAGAATTCATAAATAAATACATAGATGTCACCTAGAGGTTCTAAACCAATTCTCTTACTTGGAATTGCCTGTGTAAATAAGAATGACACTGACTTTAGTATTTTCTCTCTGATTAGAGACACTATAGATTTGCAGTCACCCATGTGTAACATAAATCAATAAAGAATAATTTTCCAGGCAGTAAATCAATTGTCAGTTCACAGACCCTAATATCCCTGTGCAGGATTTATTGAAAAGCTGAATGGCAGTCTTGTTAGAAGATGTACAGCATGCTTCGTAGGGATATCATAGTATAAACCCTAGACTATTACTTTCACTACAGTGAGGAATCCAACAGGAATAACCCTTTCACATCCATGGAACACAAACTCAAGTGGATTTTCCAATGACAAAATGAAAATAGTAAAAGATGACAGCAAGATAATACATCTTTGGACTAGGAGGATGTATCAGTCTGAGAACAACATAACTTCTTTGCTGGGACTTTCTATACTAGGTATGTTGGTCCTGATAAACTAATGATATCATAAACCTTTGTCATCCAATAAGATACCTGCTGGCCTCAAGGGATAACTGAGTATCTGCAATGTGGTTAGTCCAAGTTTACATGTGCTGTAAGTATAAAATACTAGATTTTAAGACTTAGCATATCGCAGACTATAAAATATCTTATTAACAATTTGATATTTTTATCAAAATGATAATTTGTATATGTTGGGTTAAATAAAATATATTTAAATTAATTTCAACTGTTTCTTTTGATCTTTTTATGTGTCTAATGGAGATTTAAAAACTACATATGCCTCTCTTCTGTAGCTTCTTCCTGCTGAGAGGGGCACGTGGTTTTAATTGGTGAACTAGAGGGTGATTATAATCTTTTTGCTGGGAGAATGCATGTGTGTGAAATCAAGTTGCCAGTCTGTTCCAGGAAGAAGTCGCCTAGCCTGCAGCAATAGGAGCAGAAACAAGTAGGGGGTGAGAGGAGGTGTCAGGAGATGAGTGTTGGAGAGCAGCCGTATGTGCTACATGATCGGCTCAATTTTTACCCTTTGATACAGCATTATCAGTATAATTCCAATTTGGAAGATTGAGGCGGAGCATGATGGCGGACTGGACGGATGGCTAGTGCAACTCTTCTAAACCTTCAGGTGAAAGAGAGGCTGGCGGAATCTTCTCTTGCAGGGAAAGTTGTTGTGGACAGGCAGCAAGGGGTATACAATGAGCAGCTGGATTTCTGAACTTAAAATCTAACCTGGAGCCGCAGTTTCTACTAGAGAAATTTTTGTGTCACTGTTAAAGGGGCACAAGCAGTGGCAGTAACCAGCCCCTCCCCTAAAGAGGACTGCAGTTCCCAGTTTGTAGGGAAAATAGGCGTTTTTGTGGAAAAATCAGTGAAGTGTGGACTTCTGAGTGGAAATTTGTGTTCAGAGAGGCCGGGGGCTAGACTGCCTGATAGAAAATTAGAGGGAAAATATACCTCCCAGGAACACACACATTTGGAAGTGGCAACTTCCCAGGGGCACCTTTTTCAGGAAGAGCAAGTGTGAATGAATGGATTTAATTTTTCCAGGACAGGGCTTATTGGAGTGCACTAGAAGTTTGGGGTGTGCAGCAACTGGACAGATTACAACTCTCAAAAGCATAATCTCCGAGCCGCGGACTCTGATGGAAAAATCTCCACGCTATTGCTGAAGTGGTGGGTGCCAGCAGCAACCTGCCCCTCCCCATGGAAGATTCCCAATTCACAGTGAAACAGGGGGCCGAGTAGAGAAACTGGTGCAGCGTGGTCTCCTACATTGAGTCTGGAGGTCACATAGAAGTGCTGTCTTGAACAGGTCTGCTGAGGTTGGGCAGCCAGTTGGAAAACAGACTATATATATTTCTGGAATATTCTGAAATTCCAGAAATGCCACTGACAGGCCCCTCCTATGGGCTAGATACAGCAGTAACCGTGTTAACAAAGTAAAACATGAACCAGGTATAGCCTGGGAACCACTCGCACCACCACCTGGTGTCCAGAAAGTATATTGCAATATAAATACATTCCTATTAAAGTTGACCTTTACGATGTCCTTCCTACAGTTGTATTTTTTTACATATATATATTAATATATATATTATTAATTTTTTTATTTTTCTTCTTGTCCTCTTCTTCCCCTTTTTATGGTTGCTGAGAGTGCTTACATCAGATTTTTAGAGTTTTTTTAATTTTTTAATTCTTTTTGATTAACCTCATTTCTGTTCTAGTTGTTATTTCTCAGTATGTCCAGTTGTTTCTGGTTGTCTTTGCATCTGTGTACTTGTGTGTCTGGAAGCCTCTTTGCTTATTTATTTGCTCATTCAGTTTCAACGTGTTTTGTGTTGTGCTCAATCCTCAGGTTGACTACGTTCCCTAACTCCAACTTACACATTCAACAAGAACAAGGAGGAATAGGGGTCGATGGTTGACTAGAGCCAGCTTTCAACAGAAGTTCCAGTCCAGAGGGAGAGAGAATGGCCAGAAAGAACCCAGCAAAGATAAAGGAGGGGAGCTGAGTTGAGAGAAGAGATAGAAAACTGCACATCTTCCCTGCTGAGACAAACTTTAACTCCAAGGAAACAAATTTCAGGTACAGATCCCATCCCCAAGAGGACATGTGTCTGTCCTCTCCCCTAAGAGAGTTGCTAGCTTGCTGTGGGATCTTTACTTGTGAGCAATGAACTGAGACTCTCCTCCCTCACCCCACTGGAAGGAATTGCTGGAAGTAGGGACTCCTTCTCCAGAGAGCCCCTGCCGTGAGCCCAGGAATTCCCTTGTCTGGCAGGAAATTTAAACAAATATTTTCCTTGCCACTTTGAACTTCCAGTTTACTCTTCCCCCTGGCCTGGAGATCTAGAAGCCCAACCTCTTCAGAGACCAGAATGCCTGCACATCTTGGCTAGGACTAGGCACTGCATAGATGTAGGCAGTGCAGTTGTGCTGTATCTGTGAATCCAGTAACAGTACAGAAAAACATAGAGGGAAAGGTGACTGGCCCTGAGAAAGTGTATCTCAACAGCAGGCAGAGACTTGGGTATCTGCACTATGGGTAGAGACATGGGAACTGCTGAGGTGCACAAACCCAAGGGGAGACACCTCCCACCTAACACCAGCATTAATAGAGTGTCCTGGCCAGGGTCTAATTTGGAAGAGTCATCTCCTAAACTTGGTAGTCTGCCAGAGGTAATCAGACCTCACACTATAAGGGTACCAGAGTTAGAGAATAGTGGCAACAAAGGTGTGGTGGCTGAGGGAGAAGTTATTTTGCTGTCAGGATAGCCTCATGTTTAGATTGAGCTCATGTAGAACTTTCTCCAGCTGTCATTGAGCACCCGAGGCAAGCAGGGATCAGCTTCCCCTGCTGGATGGTGACCACAAGGAAGAGGCAGTGACCCTACTTTGACTCTGGCAGGCACATAGTCCTGGCACATTTGCTAATTGGACAGAACAGGACCACAGAGACTGGGTTAACAGAGATTGCCAGTGGGGCTACCAGAGATGGGAGTTACCAGAGTCTGGTGGAGAAGGGTGAGCAAGAGGCATCAACCCCCTTGCTCCAAACCTACTGGATAGGCTTATCTGACCCCTCAGAGCACCAGAAGTGCTCAAGCCACACTTGAGCTAGCAGTAGACTCCTAATATCTAGTTGATGGAGAACTTTTGAAATCCCAGTTAGAGAGTGGGTGCTGTTTGGGACAATTGGTTTGGAAGTCTTGAACTGGACGAATCATCTGAGGACCCTTGAAGGTGATACCCAGGTTTTGTTGTAGGAAGAAGGTCTGATTATCCTCTTTCCATGTATTACCTGTGGGGGATGGGATGTCCTAGTTGCTTGTATTTTGCCAAAGCATATACTGCAACCCAGAGTCACTGATTTACTAGGATTGGACAGAGATCAGCTGAATACAAGACAGAGCCACCTACCCCCACAACACCAATCAGGCCTCTAGACTCACAGACTGTACCACTATACAGGTCCTTTGTAAAATTGTAAAGGAAAAGATATAGTCACCAGCCCCAGTTTCTTAGTGAAGGGCTGGTCAACCACAAAACCAGAAATCTCCAATCCAATTTCACCTTACTTGCTCCACTAGCTAGACAGTGAAAAACAATCATGGAGCGGAATCAGTGTAAAAACTCGGGCAATATGAATAATCATAGTAGATCAACTCCCCTAAGGAATGATAAGGCAGATGCAGCACAAGATGCTAAGCATAAACAAATGGCTGAGATGTCAGAAATCGAATTTAGAATCTGGATAGCAAATAAGATCAACAGAACGTAGGAAAAGATGAAACTAGAATTTCAAGCAATAATCCAAAAGATGGCTCAATAATTCAACCAATTCAAAGACAAAATGACCAAAGATTTTGACACATTGAGACAAGAAGTTGCAGCCCTCACTTGATCAAACTAAAAAGCTTCTGCACTGCTAAGAACACTGTAAGTTTAGCAGGCAGACAGCCCTCAGAATGGGAGAAAATATTTGCAGGTTATGCCTCAGACAAAGGTTTAATAATCAGAATACACAGAGAACTGAAGCATATTGGCAAGAAAAGGGCAAATGATCCCATCTCAGGTTGGGAAAAGGACTTGAAGAGAAGCTTGTCTAAAGACGACAGGCACATGGCCTACAGACACATGAAAAAATGCTCACCATCCTTAATGATCAGAGTAATGCAAATCAAAACTACTTTGAGATATCATCTAACCCCACTAAGATTAGCCCACATAACAAAACCCCAAAACCAGAGATGTCGTCGTGGATGTGGAGAAAGAGGAACACTTCAACACTGTTGGTGGGAATGCAAACTAGTACATTCCTTTTGGAAAGATATTTGGAGAATACTTAGAGATCTAAAAATAGATCTGCCATTCGATGTTATAATTCCTTTATTGGGTATATATCCTGAAGACCAAAAATCACATCA
>CAUYON010081805.1:0-18756 GCA_963573935.1 Arctocebus calabarensis
TGGATTTTCTTTATTTTCTTTTATACTTCTTGTTTGTAAATATTTATTTAGCTTCTATTCTCTTCTATCCTTACGTGTAACAAAGACCGAAGTTACTAGTGATTTTTATTGTCCTGTTGACTTTTAAAACACCTTAACTCTAATCTCCTCTCATTTCCCTGTTGTTGATTTTTAATGTCAGAGAGACAGTGAATTACGATGTTTAAGAGTATAGACTTTAGCACCAGACTGCTTGATTTTGAATCCTACCCTATCATACATTAGCTGTGTGATGTTGGATAAGTTATGTAAGTTCTATGTGCCGTAATTTTCTTGTCTATAAAACCGTGAGCACTCACTTCATTAGGATTATTGAAAGGATTAAACGAGTTAATATATGCAAAGCACTTAGAACAATGTCTAGCACATAGTAGGCATTCAAAATGTGGTAGCTACTGTCATTGTCATTATTCTACCTTGTTCTGAACCTCCCCTTCCCATATCCATTTTTAAATAATTGACACATTTTAGATATACCAACATAGTAATTTTTTGAGATATAATTAACATACATTATAATAATCTTAAGTGTTCTATTTGAAGAGTTTTGAGAAATATCTGCTTGTAACCACCTTCCCAAGTAAGAATATTTCCATTCTCTCAGAAAGTTCTCTTCCTACATCACCCCCACCACCTCTGCAACCACTATCTGATTTTTGTTACACTTTAGTTTTGCTGATAGTTTCCTGTAAACTGAATCATATAGTATATACTTTCTAATATCTGGCTTCTTTGACATAACGTGATATTCATCTGTGTTGTTGCACATGTAGTAGTTCATTCATTATGAGAAATCGCCAAACAGTTCCTCCAGTAGTTGCTCAGTTTTACTTTTCATACCAGAGGTGTAGGCTCTGAGCAGTCTCACCAGCCTTTGGTGTTTTTCAGTGTCCCTGACTTTAATGATTTTAGTGGAAATCATGTTTAGCAATTTCTTTGCTTACTGCTTTCATTTTTTTTCTTACATACTATCCTTTCTTTCTGGTTCCATTTCTTATAGAAATCCTTTCAGTGAGAGTGTAAAACTCAGTCTCAAATGATAGTTTAGTTGATACTTAGTTGATTAGTATTTCCCTTAGAGTTTGAAAACTCTTACTCCATTTTCTTCTGACTTCTTTTGTTACTAATGACAAATGTGTATCAATCTAATTGTCATTCTCTTAGAAGTAATATCTTTTTTCTTTGGTTTACTTAAAATTTTTTTTTTCTGTGTTGACATTTTGAAGTTTTTCTTCGTAAGACTCGTGTCTATCTTTAATTCTGGAAAATTCTCAGAAATTATGTTTTCAAATTGCCTCTCCCATACATTCTCCTTTGTCTCCATCTGGAACGTCTATTAGATTTATGTTCTAATCTTACATGCTCCTAACCTTTCTTCCATATTTTCTGTCTTTTTAATTCTCTGCTATCATCTGAGCAATTTTCTCAGACTTCTTATCCTAATAACTGACTTTTTTAGCTAAGTCAATTGATTTAATTTATCAATGGAGGAATTTCAGTGACTTAATTTTTCAGTCCTAGAAGTTGTTTTGGTCCTTTATCACATCTGCCATTCTTTTTTTCATGCTGTCATGTTCTTTCACTGTGGCATCCTTTCATTTTGCTTGTTTATTAAAATGAAACACAATTTATTTCTAGCATTTTTATAGTATTTTATGATTTTTGTAGTTTTCAATTCTTTAAGATGCTGTTTCTTCTGTTTTCCTGTATCTAATGACCCTCCGTTGTAGTGAAGTTACATGATTCATTTCCTAATGTGACTTTTTGATATTTTGCCTTTTGGTGTTGGGGGGAGGTAGGGAGCCTCTTCCATGACACCCTAGGATTTCTCTATCTGGTTACGGCCCCTCTTTTATTTTCCCCCCTTACCTCCAACTCCTGTTCCCATTTCCCTCTCCCCCATAGGCAACCACTCGAATGCATTTGATAAAATGTCTTTCACTGCACGTGTAGTTTTATCTAATACATAGTATTGTTTTGATTATGTGTTTGTAACTACAAATGGTATTACACTCCAGAGCTCATCCTGTTTCTTATATTTTCACTTAGTACTGGACGTTTATGATCTGTTCATGTTTTTGTCTGAACAGCGAGTTGTTTCTCCTGCCTCATGCACCGTATTCCATATGTACGTCCTGTACATTTACTTGTACAGGCTTTTAGTGACAGATGTCGGAGTTGCCTCTCCTCTTCTTGGAGCCACAATGACCCAGTGATCTTTCAGGCCATATTTCCTTATGGGCCTATGTGAGAATTTTTCTAGGAAACATATGTAGGAGGACGATCTCCAGGTCATGAGGCAAACATACATAACTTACCTCACTTAATATTATCAGATTGTTTTTGTAGAACAGCTATATTAACTAATCTACCCATCTACGATGCCCCGTCTTCAAATCCAGGTTCTACCACATGTTGTTGTGAGATCTTAGAGAAATTATTACTCAACCTCGCTGAGCCTTAGTCTCCCCAACAGTTAAAGGGGGATAATAGCAGTATCCACCTCATCAGGCTGTTACAAACATAAAATGAGCTAACAACTATAAAGCACATAAACCATTTCCTGATTATAATAAGTATCGAATAAATGTTAGCCACTGTTTTATCATAACTACTATTACTACTTATTAGCCAATTTGCGTAATTCTTTTTCCCCCTTGGGTTTCAATTTTTTCCTTAAGATTTGCAGGAATTTAGTCCATTTTTTAACCCAGGAATTTCTTATCATGTATATTCTAGATATTAATTCCTTGTGTCTTTAAACTATACAACTGTTACCACCCATTTCTGTCATTTATCTGTTAATCTGTCTAGAGTTCTTTGACAAAAATGTTTAATACCTCTGTAGTCAAATTTATTCTCTTTCTTCACTTTTGGGGCATTGTTGAAGTCTTTCCCTATCCTCTTTCTAAATGTCTCCTCTGACGTTTTCTGCTATTAGCTTTTATGGATTTACTTTTTTAGGTCTTCCTCATATGGTTTGTAATAATGAGCCTCTTTTCTGTATTTTTAATTTTTTTCCTCTATGAGTCATGAAAATATTTTTATTTTTCTGCTACATACCAGAGACCAGTTTTTATGTTAATTTCTCAGTGCAAGACTCCTATATGATACAGTGGAAACTTGCATCCTATACCTCTGTATAGGATAGCCTACATTTTAGATTTCTTCTGGATGCCTTTTTTCCTGTTCGGGGACTAGATAATCAGTAATATTTGTCACCATTTCCGTGGGCCAGCAAACACAGATTTCAAGGAGGGATAGGCATTTCAGGCTGTAGGCTTTATGTGAGGGTCTAAGTTGTAGCTCCCCCACTTTCTACCTGCCTGAAGCCACGTTTTCAGTCTTTATGTGAGCCTTACTGCTTCCTCCTCCAAGCTCCGGGCCTGTACAGGAGTTCGAAACCCCTATAGGCCACCATGGTCTCCACTCCCACTGACTGTTCTAGCTTTGATTTTGATGTCTCTTTCATTTAAGGTGCCCGGGGATTCTCCTCCACCACCACCAAAGCTTGACTATGTATTTTAAAAGCATTTTTGTGATGTTCTATCCTCATTTCTGTATGTTCGTAATGGGAGAAAAGACCCATTTACATCAGCTCAGTGTGCCATTTTGCAAAAAGTCTATCCTTTAATTCCTAATAATCTCGGTGAATTTTCAACTTTCAACATTGCTAATTACATTCATTGTGTTGCCATTGACCACCTTGATTGTTTTGACCTTAATAACCTTCTTTAACCTTCTTTAAGCATATAACCATCTTTTTAGTATCTGTATATTGGTAAGCCACATAATTTGGTTTTATTTTTTTTAAATCTTGACCAATTGCCCATTCTCCTAAAGTTATTCTATTATTTTCTAATTTAGTTGTTAACAAAAGCATTCAATAGCTCTGACCACAAAGTCCTATAGTTAATTCTCTAAATATCTTCCTTGGCATCTTGGTAGATCTATTTTTAGTCTGATACGGATACCCTCCCCTGAAAAATGACCATAGAACAGCCTTTTAAGTTTCAGTTTGTCTTGAAAATACAATCCCAGTCACTTGTTTCTTGTAAAAGAATATTTAAAAAGAGCTGGTGTATGCCTAGGTAAGTCTTTTGACTTATTGTAATCCATAGGCTGGTGTATTACCTCATGGAAAAAAAATCCCTTTTTGTTGATATAATTTGTCCTTTAGAAAAACCTCATCGGTGCCTGTTTATGCTTTCTGTCATTTGCAAGTTCAATGCTTGTTCTGATTTTTTTCTCAAATATTAAAATGTTAATTTAAAATTTTGTAGTTATCCCTTTTTTCTAAAGGTAGCTCTTTTACTTGTTTTTTTAAATCTTACGGAATTTTTTTCCTCTTTCTATAAATACCAAGAGATACAAATTCTAGTCCTGTTCCTGCTGCTGCTACTGTTACAGCAAGTCATGTAGCTGCTAGGACTACATCTTCATCTGCTTAAAAATGCATTTGCATGTTTATAATACAGATACTAAAACAGTATGGCTGCATGGTCTCAAAGGGCCTCTTTGAGCAGGCTAAAAACAATTCTGTGACTACGTGAATGATCAATAATGTTAGGTGCCATGGCATAGATGGGATTTGGGGTAGTTACAATTCAACAATTCATATTCATTTTAGAAATTTTTCATTTTAATTAGTAAACATTCTATTTAAGAGCAGTTTTAGGTACAGGCAAAATCAAACAGAAAGTGCAGAAGGTTTCCATGTTCCTCCCCACCCCTACACCCCGTCTCCGTTCCCTACCACCCCGCGTCTGGTACTACAGTGATATATTTCTTACAATAAATGAGCCTGTATTGACATACCATCATTACTCAAAGTTCATAGTTTGCATTAGGGTTCATTCCTGCTGTTGTGCATTTTATGGGTTTTGACAAAGGTATAAAGACATACATCCATCATCACAGATAGATTCATGCAGAATAACCTCACTGCACTCAAAATCCTCTGTATTTATCCCTTCTTCTCCTTGAATGCCTGTCAATTGCTGATCTTTTGCTGCCTGTATACTTGATATGTTTTCTAAAATTCATATTGTTGGAACCATACGGTATGTAGCTCTTTCAGACTGGCTTCTTTCACTTAGTAATAAGCATTTAAATCATGTCTTTTCATGATTTGGTAACTCATCTTTTTAGCACTGAATAATATCCAATTGTCTAGGAGTACCACAGTTTATCCATTATACCTATTTTTTGGTTGTTAAACCAAAATTAAATTAGGGCAGTTATGAATAAAGCTAGAATAGCCATCTTGTGGAATCTTCGTGTGTATGGACGTCTTCAACTCCTCTGGTAAATACCAAGGACTGTGATTGTGGGATTATGTAGCAAAAGTGTTTTAGTTTGGTAAGAAACTTCCAAACCGTCTTTGAAAGTGGCTGTACTACTTTGCATTCCCACCAGCAAGGAATGAGTGTTCCTATTTCTCCACATCCTCACCAGCATTTGTTATTTTGTTGGATTTTGGTCATTCTAATAGGTGTGCCGTGGTATCTCCTTGTTTTAATTTGCAGTTCCCTAAAGACGACATTGAACATCTTTTCATAAGCTTAGTTGCCATCTCTGTATCATCTTTGGTGAGTTATCTCAGCAGGAAGGCTTCTAGTTTCTTACCATTAAGAATGACATTAGTTATAGGTATTTTTGTAGATATTCTCTATGAAGTTGAGGAAGTTCTCTATTTCTGGTTGGTTGAGAGTTTTATTTTATTTACAAATGGGCATTGGATTTCTGCCAAATGCTTTTTTTGTGTCTGTTGATCTGATCTTTGGATTTTTCTTCTTAAGTTTATTGATGTGATGATTACATTAATTGATTTTTGAATGTTGAAGCAGCCTTTCATACTGTGATAGGTCTCACTTTGATTGTAGCATATAATTTTTTAGGACATTGTTGGATTCAATTTGCTAATTTTTCCCTGAGACAGAGTCTCATCTGTTGCCTTATAGTTTTTTTATTAAAAGGTAGACATAGTTACTGGTGTAAACAGACCTTAAGTGATGTTGTGGTAAGGTGTAAGGGGAGGAGCAGTGTTCTGTAATATTATGATTAGGTCTCAGTGTTAGTGAGCCTGTGCCCCTGAACTGTGAATGTCACAAGTGCTGTCAGGTTTTTTTGCTTCTTAAATGATATGGCAGTGGTTGCCACCTTCTTGGCACTAGGGACTGCTTTCATGGAAGTCAGTTTTTCCTGGGACCAGGGTGGTGGAGCAGGGGTGGGGCATTAGATTCTTACAAGGAACTAGCAACCTAGATCTTTGGCATGCGCAGGTTATAGTAGGATTCTTGCTCCTATGAGGATGTAATGGCACTACTGATTTGACAGGAGGAGGAGCTCAGGGAGGAGGAGCGATGGGAATAGCAGTAAATACACCTGCTGCTCTGCATCCTGGGTCCTAATAGGCACAGCCTGGGATTGGGGCCTACAGGTATAGGATAGCTGGAGGGAGCTGGAGTTGGATCCCCCTCCCCATAAGTTAGGCTCTGATAAAACCATAGCAGGTTAGGCTCTGGTAAAATACTCTGGAGGGTAGCCCTTACTAAGAACAGAGTGCTTTGTTGTATGTGTATTTCAGAATGGTTCCTTCCCCCACTTCACCAGCAAGAGGCAAGAGGGAATTTTTTTCCTGCTAGTCATTGTGAGGACTGGTAGAGCTCATAGAGGTAAAACTCATGGAAGTGTGGGGTCCTCCTCTGACCAGATCTCCCTGGAAATTAAACTTTGGGAAATTTTTAATGCTTGTCTCTAGCATTATCCTTCTCAAATTCTGTTCAGATATCACATAGGTGATATGTTTTAAATGTATATCTGACCTTGTGACTTTGCTGCTAAAAGGCCTTCAAACCCTTCTGTGGCTCCTCCATTGCCTTTAGTGCACACTGAGCTTCCAGCAATTCACCAGTTACAGTTCAGGTTTTCTTCCTATGGAGGCTTTGCTTATGGGTTTCTGTTTGTTAAGTTGTGATCCTCTGTGTCTGCCTGTCTCCAATTTTAGGGACAGTGGTTTGCCCTGTGGCCTTTGTTCTCTAATAAATCTAAGAAGGGTTGATTTTTCAGATTTGTTCAGCTTTTTAATTGTTGTGAGGACAGAGTGATGACTTCTAAACTCCTTACATGCCAGACTGGAAACTAGAACTCAGGAATGTTTTCATTTCTGTTTTTATCTGTCCATTTCAAATGTCAGAAAGTGTAGTAATAGTGGTGGGATGGAAAGGGAGTCACTTATAATCTTAAAACAAAGGCAATTACTGGGTCTTTTTAAAATATATCTTTTTACCCTTAGTACATTTTTTTCTTAAAAAGTGAGATTATACATTTTCCTCAGAGATAAGTTCCTCAAATCCAAAATCAAACTAGATGTCTTTTTCTCTAAACGGCCTTTGCTTATATTATCTGGATCATCTCAAACCGTGAACCTGGAGAACACCTGCTTCTCCTTCCCTTACCCCATTCAGTTCCTAAGTCATGGCTTTCTCCTGCTTGAAGCCCTTATTGATTTTCCCCTGGTCTCCTACAGTAATAGAGCTTGTCTCTAGCATTGTCCTCCTCAAATTCTGTTCAGATATCGCTTAGGTGATATGTTTAAAATGTATATTTGACCTTGTGACTTTGCTGCTAAAAGGCCTTCAAACCCTTCTGTGGTTCCTCCATTGCCTTTAGGATAAAATCCAAGCTTATAAGCTTGGCCTTTATATCTGTCTGTGGCCAAACCCCTGCTTGCCTCTCCAGACTCATCTCTTGACACTCCCTATCCCCTGCTTTATGTTCCAGTAATAATCTCAGCTCCTAACCCTCCCCCCCATCACTACAGGATATTTTCTTTTTTCTTTCTTTCTTTTTTTTTTTTTTTGCAGTTTTTAGCCAGAGCTGGGTTTGAACCTGCCACCTCTGGTATATGGAGCCGGCACCCTACTCCTTTGAGCCACAGGCGCCGCTCTACAGGATGTTTTCTTACCTGCGTGCCTCATGTAGGCTTCCCTGCCAGAATTGCCTTTTTCTCCCACTCTTTTTACCCCAGCAGTGCCCCCTAGTTGGCCACTTTTATAAAACAGTGGCCAACTATCACCTCCTCCTTAAATCTTTACTTAAACACCTGGACTCCCTGTCCCCCACACTGGGTTTCCCTATGCAAATCTCTGTCATTATTTCCTTTTAATTATTTATTCATTCCACCAACTAACAGACAATATTTATGTTAGCAGAATTTTTTTTCTTTTTTCTTTTTTTAGAGACAGTCTCACTTTGTTGCTCTCAGTAGAGTGTCATGGTGTCACAGCTCACAGCAACCTCCAACTCCTGGGCTTAGGCGATTCTCTTGCCTCGGCCTCTGAGTAGCTGGGATCACAGGCACCTCCCACAACGCCCAGCTATTTTTTGTTGCAGTTTGGCCAGGGCCAGGTTTGAACCCGCCACCCTCAGTAATGGGGCCGGCACCCTACTCACTGAACCACAGGCACTGCCCTATGTTAGCAGAATTTTAAGCACTGGAATACAGTAGTAGATGATAAGGCTGGAGGAAGTGAGCCAGCCAGCAATGCAGGGATGGAAGGTAACCCTGAGCAGAGCATGCTTAGTATGCTCCAAGGTTGGCAAGGAAAGCAGTGTGCTTAGAGCAGAATGGATGAGCGGGAGAGAGGTAGAAGATAAGGTTAGAGAGCTGATGACAGTTAGGAAGGACTTCGTAGGCCATTATAGGAACGTTAAGTTTTCTTCTAAAGCTGGAAGCCATTTGAGGCTATTTGTGTAAAGAAGTGAAAAGATCTGGCTGTGTGCTAAATAGATCACTCTGATCACGGACCTAAGGCAGGGTGAGGTAGGGGTAGCAGTAAGGAAGGGCAGAGGCATGGAGACCAGTTAGGAGGTTGTTGGAATAGTCCAGCTAAAAGATGATGATGGCGGCTTGGACTTGACCACAGCAGAGCCAGGGAAGGTAATGATAAGTGGATAATAAGTGGATTGGACGTATTTTGAAGGTAAAGCCAACAGGATTTTATAAAGGATTGGATATAGGCTATACGGAAAACACAAGTCAAGGATGACTTGGGATTTGGTCTGAATAATGAGGACAGAATGGTGAAGAGGAGGAGGTGGCAGGAGAGTTTTGGATATGTTGAGTTTCAGAAACCTATTAGGTTTCCAATTGGAGGTGTTAAGTAGGTAGTGGGAGGTTTAGATCTGGAGTTCAGAGGAGAGGTCTGAGCCAGAGATATAATTCTGAAGGCTGCCAGCATTTGAATGATATTTCAAAGCTATGAACCAGGTAAGAGAGAGGAGGTGGGATGACGGAGTCCGGGAGCGCTCCAGACGGTAGAGGCCACAGTGATGAAGAAGAGCCAACAAGGAAACAGCAAGAGAAACCAAGTGATCAGTGCATTTTCAGAAGGAGGGAATGATGACCTCCGTCCAGTGCTGCAGACGGTTGAATAAGCTGAGAACACTGTATTACAAGTCTGGCTACATATTTGCCTTCTCCATGTGACTTCTGGGAGCAGGAAAGACATACGGTAGTTTGAAGTCAGTGAGAGATGGCATGCCGTTTAATGACTGTTTATCTTAGGCTGGTTCTCTAAGCTTCAGACTCATCTGTAATATGGGAAAATAACATGTCTTCCCCTGAATCATTGTGAGGATCAAATGAGATCATCCCTACAGAGCATAGTCCCTTTAGTGCAGTTAACACATGATGATTATAATGGTCATTATTAATTAGTGTTCCTGGCATACTGCCCCTCTCTGCTGAGCAACATTTGTTGAAAGAATGAATGAATGGCCTTTTTTATTTGTGTAGCATTTCATGCAGGATATTTCCCTGTGTGAACTGACAACATGGCATTTTGTGGGTTTCTAGGGCTGATCTTCACAAGAAGAGAATAAAAGTTCACGGGACCAAACTGATGCGATGGAGCTCCCCAACTATAGCCGGCAGCTGCTGCAGCAGCTCTACACTCTGTGCAAAGAGCAGCAGTTCTGTGACTGCACCATTTCCATTGGCACCATTTACTTCAGGGCTCACAAACTAGTCCTCGCCGCTGCCAGCCTCCTGTTCAAAACCCTGCTGGACAACACAGACACCATCTCCATCGATGCCTCGGTGGTGAGCCCCGAGGAGTTTGCCCTCCTGTTAGAAATGATGTACACTGGCAAACTTCCTGTAGGCAAGCACAACTTCTCCAAAATCATCTCTTTAGCCGACAGCCTACAGATGTTTGATGTAGCTGTTAGTTGTAAAAATCTTCTCACCAGCCTTGTAAACTGCTCTGTTCAGGGTCAAGTGGTAAGAGATGTCTCCACACTACCCTCAGAGTCGATCAGGAAGGAATCAGAGAAGACTCAAGTAGAAATCCTTTCCTCAGAAGGTGCTGGAGAGTCTCATTCTCCAGAGGTTTCTGCCCCTCCAGGGGGGCCTGTGAAAGCTGAGACGGAGGAAGCAATCCATACAGTTACCCAGGAAATGAGTGCGGATCCGGCTCGGGAGGTTCAGGGGAATTCAGACACCCCAGTGGAGACTCCCAACACAGCTGAAATTTGTTCCCCTGCCCCTGTTGTACAAACCTTTAGGGAGGCAAAAGAGACAAGCACAGAACCAGGTAATATTCATTTCATAGTTGTCATATAAACTATTAATATCTTTCTATTTTCAATTACTGAATTCAGTGAGAGCTTAATCAGTTTTTAGGTTTCATCAGTAAATTTACCAAAGACCACTGTGTTATGTAGAAAACCAAAATCCAATGCAGTACCCTACTGGGACATTCTTCTTTTAAAAGCATCTGTGTTTTTTTTTTTGTTTGTTTGTTTGTTTTGAGACAGAACCTCAAGCTGTCACCCTGGATAGAGTGCTGTGGCATCACAGCTCACAGCAACCTCCAATTCCTGGGCTCAAGTGAGTCTCCTGCCTCTGCCTCCCAAGCAGCTGGGACCATAGGCACCCACCACAACGCCTGGCCATTTTTTGGTTGCAGCCGACATTGCTGTTTGGCAGGCTCGGGCTGGATTCGAACCCGCCAGCTCAGGTGTACGTGGCTGGCACCTTAGCCCGTTGAGCCACAGGCGCCGAGCCAAAAGCATCTGTGTTTTTGAAAGTTGAAAGTCTAAAGATGAACTACAGAGCAGAAAAGCAGTATTAAAATAATGATATATTATTTCTGACAATTATCCATCATTTTAACTGGACTGAAGGTGGCACCAACAAGGAAGCCATGAGAGAGGCTGTTGTCTGTGACCCATAATTGTCGTGCTAGATACCACTTAGTGCAGTGGACTGTGACCTAAAGGTTCTCAGACAGCTTACATGTTTAAAACATCATTTCAAGTAACCAATTGCTGGTTTCTTTCATTTTGTTCTATATTCAGAATGTGAGAGGAAACACAACCCACTGAATTTTCTTCTAGAAAATGAAACTGTCTTCTCAGACGCACTCATGGTTACCCAGGATGTTTTAAAAAGACTAGAAGTATGTTCAGAAATTAAAGGCCCACAAAAGGAGGTAAGTACCTCTGAGTTTTATTTCTTTGCTTGTTTATTCTTCTCATGATATCAACTTATCGTGGGGCAGCAGAAATATGAAAAGGCAAAATATCCCAACATTTCCATTTTTTGAAATGTTAACTTTTTTGGAGATTTATTCTATAAGGGGCAGTCTTGAAAAAGTATAGGCAAGATACTTTTTTTGTGTGTGTGTGGAGACAGAGTCTCACTCTACCGCACTCGGTGGAGTGCTGTGGAGTCACAGTTCACAGCAACCTCCAGCTCTTGGGCTCAAGCGATTCTCTTGCCTCAGCCTCCCAAGTAGCTGGGACTACAGGCACCCGCCACAGCACCCGGCTAATTTTTGATGCAGTTCGGCCGGGGCCAGGTTTGAACCCGCAGCCCTCGGTATATGGGGTCGGCGCCCTACTCGCTTAGCCACAGGCACCGCCTGGAATAGTTCTTAAGACCTAAGAGTCTTTTAGCACTTATTTGTTATGTGGCTGAATAGATGAACCTTATCTTGTTAACAAGATCTTCCCAAATTTATATAGATATAGATATAGATATAATTTTTAAAATTATCATAGGACTTTACTCAGTTGATGTATTAAAATAAGCTAGACTTCATTTTTTTTTCCATTTAGGACATTTTAAACTTCTCATTATTGCTGTCCTTTGCTGAATATCCTTAATGTTTAAATTATGGCCATATCATTAATTATTTTCTTATGGCAATTTAAGAAGAAGAATTTTGGGGCCAAGTAACATGCATATTTGAAACACTTTGCTAACTTGACCTTGAGAAAAACTGATACCAGTTATGTTTCCATGTAATGTGTGGGACCTCTCAATTTTCCACATTTAATGATATTTTTACCCATTTTCTTTTTGAATTTGTTGAGCATTCCCACCCTAACCCCCAACACAGGCCATTATAAGAGATAAAGTAACGTTTAAGTCCTTTCGCAGTTAACAATTTTACTTTACCTAGGTTGGATCAATCACAAAATCATTTACATATCTATGAATTAAAATGTGGTGTAATAAGAGGAGATTGCTTTATAATGTGATATGCCTCATTTAATAATTTCTTCATTAAATGATTCTAATGTGTTTTTATTGGTCACACAACATTTAATGTTATATAGTATACTGATTGCATATATACTATTTCCCTCTTTAGTTTAAACTAATGAAAATGAGTTTTATCTTCCTTCAATATATACAAAGAAAAAGACTTCATTTATAATTAAAACAAAACCACTTATGATTTAATAGTAGAAGTTCTAAAATAATTTGAAATAAATACATGGCAAAATAATGTTGAGTAATTGAATGTCCTAGAATTTTGTGATTCTTATGAGAAGAAAATCATTCATATATTTATTAACCTTAGTTCTTAACACTCTTACCTACAAATGTAAGATATTCACTAATCTATTTTAACTTTCTAATTACTTTATAGATAGAAATGTAATAAAATATATTCTCTTTAAGTTGTGTAGAGAAAAGTACTTAATTCTTAGCAATGTCATGACCTAAATAACAAACATAAATATCATGTTCTATAAGGTCAAATAATCTTAAGTTTTATTTGTATGTACACACAATACATATGTGTACACATACTATATGAAAATTATATCTGATGTATAAAAAACATTACATTCAATGCAAAAAGGTGTTTTCCATTGGTATTAAAGTAAAACAAAATTACCAATATTTAAATGAGAAATAACAGAATAAAGAAATATTTTCTTTTTGAATATAAGAATATATGATATGAAAGAATATCATTCATAAGCTAAAGACTGATACAAAGTATATAACAAATATAACTAATACCACTATTTCTTTTGATTACATAAAGATTATATTTTTAAAATATACCCAAAGCTATCCACATACTATTTGTACTAAAAGTCATATGCTATTAAAAATTGAGAACAGAAATGTACTGTTTTAATTTTAGAACAGAAAACCACCTTAGTATGTATATACTTAAAATAATCAAGAATTCTTTGCCATATTAATCAATAAAAAAAGAAAAGTAAAAATCAATTAAAAGTTAGAAATCTATTTAGAGAGTTGATAATATCACACTGAATATCTTTTCCTTGATTGGATCAGTGTAATAGAATAAAGACAAAGAGAAGTTAATCTTCAATTACCAAAATAAAGTACAATATTGAATTGGTCCTGGGCATAATTAAATCTATGTTAAACCTATATTTTGGACTACATACCTACACTTGATCTTAGTCAAAAGGCCGAGAAGCGATGGACTATATACCTTAGGATAGTAGATTAAACTTAAAATAATGAACAATTCTATAATCACTACAGTATCTGTACATCAGAGAAAATCAAATTTCATCATGGTATGATAATAGCCACAGAAATCCATATGGCTTCTTCTAATGTGTTCGTTGTAGAGACGTGTGGGATTTCTGTTATTATTCCTTTGAAGTATGGGCCACTTTAAGATGCAAAATGGTAAATTTGATGAATTACTGGTTTTAAATAATTTGATAAACTCTTCATTTAGCAAGCTGTCTACTTTGTAACTGTACAGTGATTTTGACAGTTACTTTATCTTTGACTTCCAAATAACAATTGCCTTTGTAATGAAGACATTCCTCTTACCTCTCAAGTTCTTTTGGAAGCTAATACGGGTTTAACATTAAGACGAAACATGTTTCATAGTATGGTAAGATTTTATACTTCAAAAGAGCAAAGGTTCTGAAAATTACTTTAAAACATAGTCTTATTAACTAGTATTCTCATGAGAGACAAGTAGGTGACAAATATTACCCCAATTTTGGAAAATAGAAACTAATGAAACAATTAGTTAATTTACTTGCCCTAGGCTAAATATTGAAGCAATGGAAACTCACAAAGTCAATCTTGGCACTTAACCTAAACTCTTATTTTTCATTCCTTCTACAAGGATTTTTATTCAGAGAAGAGTAAATACAAGAGAGATTAAAAAAAAATCAGGAAATATGAAGCTAACATAATCTACTTCAAGAGACCTTGATATAAGTATTTATTTGTTATTTGATTGATTTGTGCTTGATGATGGTGATGCCACTGGCACCTCTAAGAACTAATTTCCCTGAGTGACCATGTACTGATTATAGTGAGGGACACTCCAAAATAGTTTGAATTATAGCAAAGCTAAAACCGGACAAAATTAACAATAGTTTAATAACTCAAGAGAAGGAAAAGACAATAAGAAAAATTTAATTTCAACTTAAAGTAGATCTTTTAAGTTGGCAGTATGTCTAATTCTTAAAAGACAATGAAAACCAAAGGAAACCTCTGTGGATCTCAGGCTCTCTAAGCATTCATATTTCCTACACAGGTTCCATTCTCAGAGTATCATTATAACCTCTGAAAAAAAATGTTTCTTCATTCTCTTTCATTTTTCCTTCATATTCTTGCAAAGATTTATAACAACGGTTTGTTTTTTTTAGTGGTAATACATTTATAAATTGCTGCTGAAAACTATTCCTGTTCCTCTTCTCCATCTAGTTTCTCTATGTAAAACAACATACCAACTGATTTCTGATCTACTTTCACTACTAGTAAGAGTTATTACATTCATTTTTAGACCAAGAATGCCATTTCTAATAATGGAACTAATCCAATTTTTTAAGATCAAAATTATTTTTAAAATTTTAAACACTCAAATAAAAGTTTATCTTTTCATATAGCTGCTTTATTGATACTTAAGAAAAATAAAAATAATTTCATGAAACTGACATGATGTATATTTTCTATATCAGTGTCCCCAACATTTTGGCACCAGAAACCAGTTTCACAGAAGACAATTTTAAGGGATGATTCAAGCACAATACATCTCCACCCCAGATCATCAGATACTGTAATCTTATAAGGAGCACACAACCAACATCCCTTGTATGTGCAGTTTATAGTAGGGTTTATGCTGCTATGAGAATCTAATGCTGCTGCTTATGACACGAGGAAGAGTTCAGGCAGTGATGCCAAGGATGGGGAGAGACCGTAAACAGAGCTGAAACTTCCCTGAGTGGCCCGCTGCTTACCTCCTGCTGTGCAGGCAAGTTCGTAACAGGCCACAGACTAGAAAGGGCCAATAACCCAGGGTTTGGAGACCACAACCCAAATCAAGGTAAAGTGTCTTTTCTCCTTTAACAACTTTAAAATTTTATGAGTTTGGCTTTCTTCCCTGATAAAACACTAGGTGGCGTTATTAGCTTTAGTAAAGTTGGTAAAATTGCCTTTGGTAAAATTAAGAAATATAAAACCCTAACAAATCTTACATTTGAAAAAAAAATATCTAAAATTTTTCAGTAAATGAGAATGTTGCTTTTTGGTTTTGACCTTCACACTTAAAAGCAGCACAGTCAACATAAAGGGTGTTTACAATTATAGTAAATGTTCACTTAATATGATGGATAGGTTCTTCTTGGAAGCATCAAGTATAAGCAAACCAATGTACAGCAAGTACTCAAATAACATTGTTTGGTTTAACATCATTTCATTATTAACAACAATGAGAAAAAATTGATTTCATTATATGTTATATTGCTTAAAGTTACAGTTCTTCAGAACCTGTCAAAGACTAAATGTCTTAATATGGAATCCTTAGCTTTTCCCCGCATAGCTTTAAAAAGACAATGTAGACTTACCTGGCCCTTCAGGCAATTTTCCCAGGCATCGAGGTGCCGCACTAAGAAAAGAGGTATGTTTCCTTCTGGCTACTAAACTACGAGGTGGCATGTATTTATGTTGAACTTGGGACATCTCATATGATTTTTGTACATCATAGCGACCTGGTGGTGGAACACCCTGGAAAAAATATGAATGAATGTGCATAAATATATTTTATATAGAAAATATCCAATAAGATAGATTTTCATATTAAGCAATTTTTCAAACAGAAAACTACAAAAATGTTTATTAATCATTAAAAATAGAAACATAAAAGATGTTTTGTAAATTTATGCCCTCCTAATAAATGTGTAAGTTGACTACTCACAATTAAAGTAAAATAAATAGAATTCTGAAATTTAGGACCATATTCTTTAAAAACACCCTTCATGATATAGATCAAACTCTCATGTTCTACATAACTGTACTTATTCTACAAAATGAGATTGCTTATTTCATTTTTTAGTAGATTCCAATTAAGTTAAAAGGGTTCTCTTTCCATCATTTATGGTTCTTTATATGATCTGTAATTAAGGTAACATTTTTAATCAATATGAACCAACATGGATATTAATAACTGTCAATATAGTAATAATTTTAAACTATATTAAACATAAATGTTATAATTGTTGGATACTTAATGCCTTAAACAATTAGCTAATTATTTCAATAAAACGTTTAAAAACTCATTTTCCTCAAATTATTTTAAAATGACATATTCTTTCAAAATCTATTTATGGGGGTTCTAGGAAGATGGGGCAGGGATGGTCCCGTAGCCCTTCTCTCCCCAGTTAGCAGGTGAGAGGGAGGGAGCTCTGGATCTTTCCCCATGTGAATTATTGGAGTGGATGGGCAGCTGGAGATGCACAGCGAGTTGGTAGATTGTTGTGTATGAAATATAGTTCATAACCACGGAAACTGCTGTAAACTGTTTCCCCCTGCCAAGAGGAGGGGCAGCCAGCCCCTCCCACAGGAAGGACAGCAGGTCGCAACTCACAAAACCTAATTGGAGAAAATTCCACCGAAGCATGGATCTCAGAGTTTGACGACCAGAAAGGGGTGCTGCTAGGATCCATGGAGACCCGGGCCCAAGTAAGAGTTGATGGGACGGGACCCTGCCGGAAACAGACATACTGGAATGCCCAAAATGGCCAGTGCTTTTTCCTCAGATCATTGGGAGGAGGTGATCCGTCAATGCTAGCCCAGGTGGGGAATCCTGGTGAGGTCTGTAGTTTCCATAGCAACAATATAATTGGTGAACCACATATAAGCCTGAGAACCACTCACAGCGTCATCTGGTGTCCACAAAGTATATTACATTATAAATTAATTCCACTTAAGTTGACGTCAACTTCATACATAAAGACCTTTATTTCTATATATATACAAGAATAATATTTTTGAGTTTGGTTTTTTTCTTTTTTTTTTTTGAATATCCATTTCTTGGAGGTGCCATTGATAATTTTTTATTTCACTTTCTTCTCTTAGGCTCTTTTTATTATCCTCTATTCTCAATTGTACATTTCTTCTTCCTGTTTCAATTTCTTTGTTCTCTCTCCCCTTCCTCTTCTTCCCTTCTTATAGGTTCTAAGAGTGCTTTCATCATATTTGTTAGAGGTTGTTCTTCTCTTCTCTCAAGTATTTTACAAGAATCATTTTTATTGTAGAATTCTTTTTTGTTGTTGTTTGTTTTTGCTCTTAGCTGTTGTTCTTTGATTGGTTGTTTATTTGCTATGCTTTATCTGTATGTCGATGTTTCTGACTATGGGTGCATCTGTGGCCTTGTGTGTCTGGTAGCCCTTTTATGAGTGTATTAGCCCATTTGCTCTCAATGTGATTGGTGTTGTAAATGTTTTCCTTAAGACCTTGATCCTTCAGTCCACCCCCTACCCTGGATTGGAAGTCTAGAACTCCAACTTATCCAGAATCCAGATTGTCTGCATTTACAATTGGTCTGGAACTCTTGAACTGTAAAGGCTGCAGTCATCACCCCAGTTCCTAGGTGGAGGGCTGGTCAACCACAACTGTAGAAGTTTCCAGTCCAATTTCACTGTCCTGCTCATATAGATAAAAAACTGAAAATCAAACATGGGGCATAACCAGCGGAAAAACTCTGGCAACATGAATAAACAGAATGGTGCAACTCCCCCCAAAATGACAAACCATCCAATCCAGACTATCCCATCGACAGATAGCGGAGATGTCTGAAATCAAATTTAGAATCTGGATTGCAAACAAGATTAATAAAATGGAAACAAATATGGAGGTAGAGATTTTAGGATTAATTCAGAAGATGTCTCAAGAATTCAACCAATTCAAAGACAAAATGACCAAAGATCTCGACACATTGAGACAAGAATTTGCAACCCTGAAAGACATGAGAAATACAGTAGAAGCCCTCAGCAACAGAATAGAGCAAGCAGAAGAAAGGATTTCTGACACCGAAGACAGAGACTTTGAACGCTCCCAAATGCTCAAAGAGATAGAGAAATGGAAGGCAAAAACAGATCATTCTCTCAGAGAACTCTGTGATA
>CAUYON010081807.1:0-18493 GCA_963573935.1 Arctocebus calabarensis
ATAATTAACATTTATGCACCCTACCAGAATGCTCCTCAATTCATAAAGCAGACCCTAATGGACATGAACAACTTGATATCTTCCTGCACTATAATAGTTGAAGATTTTAACACCCTTTTGACTGTTTTGGATAGATCATCCAAAAGAAACTAAAATAAAAAATATTAGACTTAAATCTGACCCTAGAACAAAAGGACTTTGCAGACTCTTGCAACCCCTATGGCCCTGGTCTTGGTTGCCACAGGAATAAACCAGGCGTGACACGGATTAGACGTACAAGCTTGTGGGAGGTGGGCTAACCTTAGTTGCAGGGTAGCCCCGAGCCCCCTCTGCAATGGCTATTTAATGAAGGTTATACACAACAGGTGTGGAGAGTTAAGGTAATTGACATACATAACAGGTGTGGAGAGTTAAGGTAATTACATATGAGGGCTATATGTGTAAGGATTGCCACATGCTCTCCTCACGTGTTCTTTCCCCATAACCCTCATGAAGAACTACTAAGCATCAATTTTTAACACGTGCTTACTAGTGAGTGACCAACCTTATCTCATTCCGGAACACTGAGTTACTTGGGATTGCCCCCAAGTCACAAAACGTCTCTAGGCTTACCAGGAGACTGTCCTGTTCTCAGTGTTTCCTTTTAATGTGATAAGAATCAATAACTGTTCTTTGCAAGCAGTGTGTCCTCTACATATACTCATTTTTTTAAAGACATTTTGGGGGTAGGAAAAGGAAAAAATTAGCCATTGTTCTTTTCAGTAGTTCTTCTGGTCGAGTAGCTCCTCTTCTTGCTAGGCAAAAGAACAAGCGGGCACTTATAGTAATTAACAGAATTATACCAGCGGTGCAGTGAAGGTCTTCACAGAGAAAAAAGAGAGAAATTAGTATCACAATTGGAAATGCTTTTTAGTTTCAGTTCCTGTAACAGATTACAATTATTTAATAAAGGTTTCAGGTATATGTTGTTGTAAATCTATCCAAAAATGATGTTATGCTGCTCTAGCCAGGCTAGGCACAGGGGGAGACATGTCTCTTCCATGCCAAACAATATGAGAATGATTGGCTATGATAGTTGTTCTTACAAAAACCAATGCATTTCTCCACCTAACTGTTTATCTTAGGCTGACCTGTGGGGTCTCCAATCAATGACGCTTCCATAGGAAGTATTAACTAATGCTCGAGGTTTCTTGCCTCTGCCCATTGTCCATTGCACCCATTATAAATGGGTAGCAAAAGGCATAGTGCAGATTGGAATGTTAGGTGGGGGAAGGGTAGTGTCATACCCTTTCCAAGTTGAAGTCCGGAGGAGCAGTATGGTTTTTATTTGTTTGTTTTTAATGTTTCTTATTAATAATGTTTATTAGTAATGCTTATTAGTAATGTTTCTTATTACGTATAAGAGAAAATTATGAAGTGGGAATGGGTTGAAGGTAATGACTGCCAGGACTTAAATAGAAATGGTTAGGTTAATCTAAGATCTGTTACGGGGAAGATTAGGGATATAGGCTCCATAAGTGAAATTCTTTGTAGTAGCATGTACCTTTGTTGATACTAGTGCAATCATTGCCAGGAACAAAAAGTCTGCCTTTAGAGGTTTACCTTGACGTTTCACTAAATCTTCAGTCGTTGATGACAGCTTTTTTATTTGACCCCAAGAAGGAAAAGCGGAGTTAATGGGTCTTGGGAGAGGATGATGTCTGTTTGTCTGCTTGATGGTCATGTTATTGAAGAGATCAGTGAGGGCGGATTTGTCAAAGTGCTGGCGAGGTCTTTTGCTCATATCGAGGCTTAATCCAGCGGGCAGGTAACCACTGCTTGTCTTGCTGTTCTGTAATGATATGAGCAAAGCCTTGACCCCAATGTAACACATAACCAGGTTCCCATTCAGACATATCAAGTTTCTTATAGAAAATAGGTTGCTGTATTTGAGAAGGTGGTTAATGGGTAAGAGATGTCCAGTGATGTTCAGCAGTTATGTTTCCATCAACGTTGAGATTCAAAAAATTAATAGTGAACAGAGCTCCAGTAAGAATATATCTAGGATTGTTATTCAAGGGTAGTATACCATGTCCTCCTTTCTGTTTAAATAACATATCTTTTAATGTTTTGTGGTGTCGTTCAACAATGGCCTGGCTTTGAGAATTATAGGGAATACCACGAGAAAGTTGAATATTCCAAAAAGACAGAAAGTATTTAATTTTTGAGCAAAATAAGGCTTATTGCCAGTTTTACTAGACTTAGTAAGTCTGATGACATTAAAACATTCTAATAAATGTTGCATGACATGGTGAGCCCTTTCTCCAGATAAGGCAGTTGCCCACCAAAAATGAGAAAAAGTATCTATGGAATAATGAACATATTTCAATTGACTGAAGGATGGGCTGATAGTCACATCTATTTGCCATATTTGGTTTGCCATTTCTTTTCTAGGGTTGGTACCTTCATGAAAGGAGGTAACATGAATTTTTGAGCAAAAAGGGCAACTAGAAAGAATTTGTTGTGACTGAGTTTTTGTAAGATGAAATTTCTTGCGAAGCATCTTTGCATTAGCATGTGTGTAGGGATGAAAAGTAGATGCTTCTTAAATAGTACCAATAGGGATTAATCTATTTGTGAATTTAGTGAAGTCATAGGACCAAGTAGAATGGTGTGTGCTCTAATGTGAGTAATGTATGTAGGATGCATGTGGTGTCTAAGGAGTCTCTGGATAGATTGAAAAAGAGAAGAAATTTCATAGAGGGCTCAATATGTCCTTGTTCTAACTGTTCCTGTATTAAAAATTGTAAGGCTTCAGCTATTCTTTAGTTAATGGCCACTGCTCCACCTCCACCTTCCAAGATAGTTTTGGAGCATATTTTGGGGCAGTGGCCTCTATGCTAAATTTGACATTTGAAAGGACTTACTATGAGAAGAAGGTTATTACAGTTTTCCATTGTTGAAGTAACACAAGTTAATAGCAATATCAACTATGTATGATTGAATTTGAGCATTTTGATTATCTGATCCCAAACAAAGTAAAGATTTGAAAGACTGAATTTAAAGTTCCTATGTTTATAAAAGTAACATCAACTATTTGTCTTGGCCACTCCTTGGGCCACAGATTTAAACTCATGACTGAGATATCTGTGCCAGTATCTAATAGGCCTTCAAAGTGAGTGTTAATTGAGGCCTGTTCTCATCAATAGATGTTTGCCAAATATACTGTTTGTACTGCTGAGACCACCAGTATGCTTTTTATCAGTACTTTGTAATTTAACATGAGGCAGGAGGAGCAACTGAACAATCTTTTGTCTAGCTAAAATTTGAGTTGGTTGTTTTACCAAAATCATGAACTGTATTTCCCTTAGGAAGTCACTATCAATAAAACTTGTGTGGACAAACACTCCATAAGATGTTAAACTACTTTTTCCTAACAATAATCCAACAGCATCTGGGGAAATAGGACCACATATTCCTGCTTTTAATTTTTTTACTCCCATGTTGGAAAGCAAAAGAACATTATCACATGCTGGTAAATCTAAAGTGGCACTACCTGGGGTGGCATATAAAAGGGATTGGACCAGCTTAAGTTGCTGGTGAGGGGGTTGGTCTCTAGACCCATATTCTTTTCCTGCAGACCTCCTGGTGCGTACTCCAGATAGAAGGGATATTAGTAACTGTGATGGGGAAAAGCCCCAAAGTGTCCTCAAGTCACCAGTCTTGCACCCTTCTAATACTGCTTTTATAACAGAAGTCACAGGTGATTTATTTACATAGGGATGCCCTGAGGGCAATGTTGGGTAATCTATGTTAACATTCCCAACTGTGAGACTATTCAACTGGTCTTCCAACTGTTTAATCTGAGCTGCCATAATGGTCATGGGGTATTTTTTTTGCTTATTCATGTCTGTATCACATAATTCCTTCCCCCAGGAAGGGTAAAAAAAACTTACATAAGCTCCTGGTTCTCAATTCTTCTCTGGTCCAGGTTCCCACTGAACCTCACTAGTTTCCTCACTTTCAAATTCTGCTTTAACATCACATTCTTCCTCATCTTCTAATTCTTGTGACTCCCCAAACAGTAAGTTACCCATCATTTTCTCTAAATATCTTTGCTTATTATCTATCAAAGGGTTCACTTATTCTGAGAGAGGTTCCTTTAATTTTAGATAGGCCAGAGGTCCCACTTTCTCTGAGCAGTTTCCCTTTGGGGCTTCTCCCACTGTCTACCAAAGGCTTCACTTACTTCTCAGTGTCTTTTTTCCCCTTCTATCCATGTCCCAGGTATCCTTTCATATGCTGCCAACTGCACCAGATGTTGTGACACCTATGGCCTTGGTCTTAGTGGCCTCATGAAAGAAACAAGCATGACACAGACTGAAGTACAAGCTTGCAAGTGGCAGGCTAACCTTAAGTGCAGGGTGGCCCTGAGCCCCCTCTGCAACAGCTATTTATTAAGGTTATATACAACAGGGTGGAGAGTGAAGGTAATTATACATGCGGGCTGCATGCATAAGGATTGCCACATGCTCTTTACTGACGTGTTCTTTCCCCACAACCTCTTTGAAGAATTACCAAGCATTAATGTTTAACACATGCTTACTAATGAGTGGCGGATCTTATCTCATTCCAGAGCACTGAGTGACTAAGTTACAAAACATCTCTAGGCTTGCCAGGAAACAGTCCTGTTTTCAGTGTTTCCTTTTAATGTGACAAAAGTCAATAACTGTCCTTGCAAGCACGGTTTCCATTTGTCTACACTATTAGAAATAAAATAAGTGAGTAAAGGAAGGCTGGCTATGCAAGATTAATATACAACACTCAATTTTTTTCTACACACTAATAATACACAGAGTTAAAATAAATACAACATATACAATGCTATCATAAAATATGAAATACTTCAAGATAACTCTGAAAAATATGGGCAATATCTGCACACTGAACACTACAAAATATTATCTACAGAAAGTAAAATTTAAAAATAAATGGAGAGATAAATCTTATTTATGACTTAAAAAAGTCAATCTTGTTAGGATGTCAATTCTTCTCTAAATAGATATGGAGTTTAATGTGTTCTCAACCAAAATCCCAGGAAACCTTTTTTTCTTGTTTCAAAAATGAATTAGGTGATCCTAAACTTCATGTGAAATTACAGAAGGTCTAGAAGAACCAAAATAACTTTGGAAAAGAAGAGCAAAGTGGAAGACTAATATATCTGATTGCAAGACTTACAAAACATATATTTTTGAGATAAAGCTTGATGAACCAGCTGGTATAACAGAAATGTAGTCTAGAACAGACCTCCATAAATATGGACAACTGATTTTTGAAAAAAATACAAAAGCAAAGTGCAGAAAAGATAGTCACTTAAAGTGATATTGGAATATACGAAAAAAGAGCTTTGATTCATATCACAAAATACAAAAATTACTTAAAGTAAATCATGGATTTAAATATCAAACCTAAAACTATAAAACTTTTAGAAGTAAATACAGGAGAAAATCTTTGTGATCAAGGGTTAGGCAGTGACTTTTTAAATCACACATCAAAAATACAACCCATAACAATAAATTTCTGAGTTGGACTTTGATCTTATAATATTTTATCCTTTGAAATATCCTGTTATGAGAATGACAACCCAGACAAGCTACAATTAGTATAAAATATTTTCAAGTCAAGTCTCTAATAAAAAATTTGTCTCTAGAATATATTAAAATTTCTCAAAACCCAGAAAGTCCTTTGTGATCTTATTATAACTCTAAAATCTGGGTCATCTGTGGATTCTATTTCAGTTGTACATCTCTTAGTTTTTGATCATCTGATCTTGCCTACTGGCCTATTGGGCAATTTTTATAGTATTTAAAACATTGTGTTTACAAAATTTTCAGTGACTATGATATTCTCTTCTTTTAGATAAAATTTATTTTTGTTTTGCAGGTAATCATAAATTAGACAACACAAAATCAATTAAGAATTTAAATAGTTTGGGGTACGGGTTAAACTTTTTTGAATTTCTTTTTAATTTGTTCAGTTTCTAAAGGTACGTCACAATTTGAAGTCTGGACTATTGATGAAGTCATCTCAATTTTGGTTGGCTCTAAACTCTAATTATTTTCTACTTCAATGACATAAGACTACCATAAGCTCTATGTATACATTTATCTTTCAATCTGTCTATTAGCTTTTTGCCTTATTACCATTAACTACTTAAAATCAATGAATATACCAAATGTGAAAGTGATAAAGGATTCTGAACTACCCAAATGCATTCTTTTAACCTTTGAGATATTGCTCCTTCATATGCTGTATGTGTTAGCTCCTGTTCTGATGCTTTCAAATAGCTATTGTGTAAAATTAATTTTATATATATTTTATAGATGTTGACAGTAAAGATATTGGTCTGATAGGAGCTACTCTGTCATTGCTATAAGTGGATTTTTTTCTCCTGGTTTACTTAATAATATAAAGTCACTAAATATAAGACAGAAAATGGTATATAACTTTTTCCAAGGAGTTCTGAGCAATTTATAGAGTCCATATCATCAATCTTTACCATATTCTTGTCAACACTGGCAGCTCATTAACTACCAAAGGTCACTCAACAAACCTACTAGAATTCTAGAAATAGAACCTGAATGTTTGGATCTATCCCCAGAGCCACACAGACTATGGATGTCTGATATAAAAATTAATCCTGATTCAGTAAGTACTAAGTCAGTCTATTAGTGACCTCTGCTATGTCTTCAGACCCATATTCCCTGTAAAAGAAGGAAAAGAATAAATGAAAGAATTTTGATCTCAGGTTTTCAGTAAGACTTGCAATATGTTGTTTTTACATGATATTCATTTTTTTTTCTTTTTATTACAATAACAGCTAAAGGGCAAAGAGATATCTGATTTCTGATTATACTTATCAGAAACTTAGATAAAATGACAACTCAATCTCATGGTCAGTATATCCTGTGTTAAAATTGGGCAGAAACCAACCCCTAATTTCAATATCTCACAAAAGTAATCATTCCATAAAAGTTATCCATTCTATAATCATGTACTGAATATATTTAATATATAGTATGGGATGACTGCTCTGTGTTAGATGCATAGCAGTATACAAATGTAGATGTCCCTAAAGACATAAAACATACATTCTTGTCTGGAAAAGACATAATACATCTATCTACATCTACACTTATATTTATCTACATATATCAATGACTCAAGAAACAAATTAATAAATGTTATGGGTGAGAAAAAGCAGTGGAGAATATGGAAAGAAGCAGGAATACTCTTTTAAATAAGTTGTTCAGGGAGCCAGGTGTGGTGGCTCATTCTTTAATCCCAGTATTCTGAGAGACTAAGGTGGGTGGATTGCCTGAGCTCATGAATTTGAGATCAGCCTGATCTGGAGTGAGATCCCATCTCTAAAAATAGCCAGGCATTATGGTGGGCACCTGTAGTCCTAGCTACTTGGGAGACTGAGGCAAGAGAATTGCTTGAGCCCAAAAATTTAAGGTTGCTGTGAGCTGTGACATGACAGGACTGTAATGAGGGTGACAAAGTGAGACTCTGTCTTAGACAAAAATAATACGAAATAAACAATAGGTTGTCCAGTGAAAGCTTTTCCAAAAAAATAACTTGTGAATAGAGGCCTTCATGAACTTGGGGCTGTGGAAGAAACTGTGAGCTTCTATGGAAGTGCATTCCAGGTAGAGTGAAAGGAAGTGGAACCGTGCTAAAACAGGAAGTTTTTCAGAATGCTTGAGGGAGAACAATCCAGGTATGATTGAATTGTACTGAGTAAAGACAAGGGGTTTGAAATGAGGTAGAGAAAGAGTGAAAGACAGGGTCCAGTTGGAATTGTAGGTCACAGTAGGGCTTGAAGAGAAGAATAAAAGGTAGAAGGATGAGAGAAGCAGGGGTAACTGGGAGGCATCCAGCAAGGTGAGAGAGAAGGGCAGCCTGGACTAAGTTGACAATAGGTGAGAAGTGAATACATTTTGTTGACAGAGTTGTAGGAATTTGCTGATAGGTTGGATGAAGAAAAAAAAAGTGAGAAGTCAACAATGATTCTAAAGTTCCCTGAAAAACAAATGGTTGTCTGGTGGTGCTGATACTGAGAAGAACAACACTGGCAGAAGGGCATATCTAGACCAACGGTGGTGGGTTACATTTGTAATCTCAGCACTGTGGGAGCACTGTGGGAGACCTGGTTGATTTGAGCTCAGGAGTCTGAGACCAAACTGTGCAATAGTGAGACCTTGTCTCTACTAAAAATAGGAAAAACTAACTGGGTGCCAGTGGCAGGAGCCTACAGTTCCAGTTACTTGGGAGGCTGAGGCAAGAGGATTACTTGAACCCAGGAGTTTCAGGTCGCTGTGAACTATGATGATGCCACTTCACTCTACCCAGGCTGACAGAGTGAGACTCAGTCTTAAAATAAAATAAAATTTTGCAGTAGAAGATGCATAATGCACTTTTTTTTTTACTTCTGTTGGTGTGTATTGTATATAGTGTGTGTGCTTCTTGTGATGAAAATAAACTTTTTCTTTATAAAAAATGAAATAAAATAATCAAAAAAGAAGGGACAAAAAAGACAGGCATATTTGGAGAAAAAATCCTGACCGTTTTATCTCAATTCTTCATTGCCTTTGAATTCATTAGTATACAGAACAACTGATAAAAATCCTTGGCATGTATTGATTTGCTTCTGTCCTGTGCCATGTCATCCCTAAAAAGAGTAATTTGTGAGATCAAGTAAAGAACTAGTCAGATATATTAAATCCAAAAGAAAGTGGAAAAGGCAGGTCATTGGATAAGGGAGCCAAGGATACCTCTAGCCAAAGGGAAAATTTAAGCTTAATTAAAATGAAAACTTGGTATGATGTATTAAGAGATAAAGATTTCAAATGAGTTTCTCCACTAGTGTTCAGGTTTCATCTGCAGGTTCAAGGTCTGCTTTTGAAAAGTGTAAAAGCATAAATAGCCTCTTCATTCATTCTCATGTTCATATACTTTTCTTAACCTCTTCATCTACTCAAAGCTTATGTTGCCAGAAGCTGAGAAATAGAATCTGTATAAATTCAGGATATTATTTAATTTTCATTCTTTAATCATTTTTTCTGAAACCAAATGGGAGAATATCCCATGTGTAGATGATCATGGAAATTTTTCTATTACATATTTATTATTCCCACATTGGTTAGATCTCTATTATCTGCCCTTATTATGATGCCAGAAGGCCATGAAGCCATGGGCAAACAGAGAAGATGCCAAGTCTCTTCAGGGTTATAACGAATTCCACAAACATGTTATTCTTTTTCTTTTTCTTTCTTTTTTTTTTTTTCAGGCAGAGTCTCACTCTGTCACCCTGAGTATATGCCATGTTGTCATAACTCACAGCAACCTCAAACTCTTGGGTTCAAGCAATCCTTTTGCCTGAGCCTCCCAAATAGCTGGGATTACAGGCATCCACTACAATATCAGCTATTTTTGTTAAAAGTAGGGTCTCGCTCTTTTTCATGTTGGTCTAGAACTCCTGAGTTCAAGTGATCCACCCTCTTTGGCCTCCCAGAGTGCTAGGATTACAGATGTGAGCCACCATGCCCAGCCCTAAAGATGTTACTCAATAGCAATGTTCTCTCATTTTCCTCTCCTTTTTTATGGCCAGTGTTTCAAGTAACACAATGCTAGAGTTATCCTGGAGTAGATGGGGGAGGGGGGGAGCTATTGAAAAAGTGTCCATTTGACCATAGTTTCCAGATTGCATCTTTGGAAAAAGTACTACATTTTCATCTTCCTGGGAGTCAAATGTGAAGATGTTCCCTAAAATATTGAGTCTTGTATGCAGCTCATAGGCTAAAATACTAAAGTTTTAATAGCTTCCCATGCAGTCTTGATTATGAGCTTGCTACACATTTTGATTGTCTTCATAAGAGCTGCAATCTCTGAGCAATAATCTGCCCTCTAATTTACATTTTTATAATGTATTAGAGATAAAAAAAATTCTCTCTCAAACCTACATACCTTTCTCTTCTGAATTGCCTTTTGTACTGCATAAATAGCTGCAGATTTCATAAAATAATTGGAGCCAAAAGGAAGATCCTATACCAGCTGTTCTCAACCTGCGGGTTGTGACCCCTTTGGGGGTCCCCCGACCCTTTCATAGGGATCATCTAAATACATCCTGCAAATCAGATATTTACATTATGATTGATAACAGTAGCAAAATTACAGTTATAAAGTAGCAATGAAAATAATTTTATGGTTGGGGGTCATCACAACACAAGGAACTGTATTAAACGGTTGTGGCATTAGGAAGGTTGAGAACCACTGCCCTTACCATTTCTATGAAACACCTGATTTTAACACTTGAGAATTCTTCGGTACACTTCCATCACAGAATTTCCTGTATTGGGTCCAAAATATTTCTTAATTTTGCTGATTCATTCTACTAACCTGGTGAACATAAAAGTATTTTAGATACATGTATTCACGTTGACAACATTTTCCATGCATGCTTTGCTCTTTTGTAGGTACAAGTATAAATTATTTCATAATAAGATCCCTTAAAAGGAAATGACTAATCTCCATTTGCCCTTTAAAATTGACTGAATATTTTATTCTCTATTTTTGCTAAATATTTATAAGTCTTTTCATTAGTGCATCTGGAAATATAAATTATTTCTCAAAGTTACACACTAGTTAAATTAAAAAATGTAAAATTATTTTAATTCCATTTGGGATATTTATGTTCACAGGAGAATGAACTAGTCCTGAAATACACTGTGGTCATTAATATAGGACAAACCTAGAATATTGAAGGTGCTAATCAATACTGATGAAACTATCAAGTTATTTTAAAAGGCACAAAGTGATAAAATCAAAAAAGATTAAGTTTATTTATTGTTATTATTATTATTTTAAACAACACATACAGTATTTCCTGGGGACCGTGGAAGACTCCTGCCTCAACAGGCCAGGTCTGGGTCACTTGCATGACTGACAATGTATTCTTCCTCTGTAAACAAGTACCTGGAAATTCAATAAGAAAGCACTGTACAGAAAATCTGAAGTTCTTCATCTCTCATTAACCTAAGACAAGAGATAAATGGTGAGATATGCTTGAAATTCTCTTCCAGCTAATACCTACTTTATATTTTTTAATCTTTTATGCATTACTTTGTAAAATAGAATGTATTAAGTAATTTAATATCTGTTAAAGAAAAGAGAGTCTTTCTTGATAACTGAAAATTCCCCTAAAAACAGTGTCCTTTGTGATTTTGGGGGGTTTAATCTACTACAAACCTTCTTAATCATAGCCCATCTAAGAAAGATGTCAGGGTAGTTTAAGGGCCAGACTAACTAATTCATATAGATAGACAAATTAAGAAGTAAATTATCAAGTCTGAAGGCTATGACTACAATTTGACAACATGGGATTTCCTATCAACTATTTCAGCTTTAGAAGAAATACATATCATGTAATAAACACAGTAAGGTCCATAAGTGTACCATGTTCATTTTTCTCTTATTTTCCAAACTCTTAGCATTGACAAGTTAGATCCTTCTATTTACTAACACATAGACATTTTTTCCCCCACAAAATTCTCAGTGTTGTGATTTGGGCATTGATCAATTTCGGCATTCTCCAGTATAGTCATTAACTTGATAACTGCATTGACAAAGAACAAATAACACTGATCAGCTCAAAAAACTTTAAAAAGTTTTTTTCAAAAAAATACTTTATGGACAAAAAAGTACAATATTAACCACAAGAATATTAAGGACGAGATCACTGGATCTTGTTTAGCACTTTGAGGGGCATAGCTAATGGGAAATCTAGATTCTTATTTGTAACTAGCTTTGACATACAACTTGTGGTATTGAATCCTGATTCCACTTTACAACATATTCAGAAAGTCGGTTCATTTGGCAGCACTTGTCCTGTATCTGAAGGGCATAATAAGCGTGGGACTAGCCTTCTTTCCATGGGAAATTCAACCCCAAAGCCACTGCCCACTCTAGTCTTCTTCCAGATGAAAAGTTGTTGTTATGATCCATTTTTATCTACATTTAACAGCCCTTAATGTTGGGCCCCACCCTAAAATTGAAGATGTGGACTCAGAATGAGAACTAAGCATGGCTGCAGTATCCTAAATGTGAGCCATGGGAGGTCTTTCTGTTGTTTTCAAATAAAGTCTCTTTATTTCTAAAAAAATTAAAAGGTAAACATTAGAAAATACAAACCTGCTCTTCCAGAAAGACAGCTGGTGCTCTCTCTCACCTCCAGATTTTACAGGTCCCTCTCTCCAAACAATTTTTATTCTGCCAAAATATGCCTTTGCAGTGGTCTAATTAATCTGTCAGAGAATGATGCTTTTCCTCTCTTGTTTGATGGCATTATTCTCTCTATTTGAGTTTTGCTATTCAGAGCACTTCAGTTTATCTTTTATCCGTTTATCTATTTTCCATTTTTCTCTCTGAAAACTTCTTTCCTTCAGTTATTGGAAGTCATGCTTCTAGACTTTCCACTGCATTACTCTCCTGCAGCCTCCTGTGAAATCTCTCTCTCCTTGGATGGAGAGGGAATACAAATAACATAAGGAAATTACTAGAGGCCCAGGCTGTTATGAATTGTGTGTATGAATAAATTGCCAAGGTTAACATTATAATGTTATAGAGGAAAAACTAAAAATTCTGAGATATTGCAAAGCTTACTCAAAATTTAAAAAATAGGTAAGCAGTTAAGCTTTAGTTTCAAACAGAGTTTAATTTACTTTCATTTTTGAAAGCAGAATTTCTAGTGTTTTGAAATTTAAATGAAATCTTATTTAACATTTTTTTTTGGCCCTTGAATATCTTTATTTGGAATTTTTCAAATATTAGTCACGGTATCAACAGTTTTTTCTGCAGTGCATTCAAAGAGAGCTGTATATTTGTTTTGTTGTAGAAAAAGTTATGTTTAATAATCAAATTACAAAATTGTTTTTATAAGCTAGTATTACATTCAGGACCTCTTGTTCCACACAGTACAACTAGTATAGAAGCAAACAAGGAGCTTTAACGTTTCTGATTCTGCAATAAAAATCAGGCTTCTCAGTTCCATGCAACTTAGAAATGTGTTCCCAGAAGGAGTGAATAGGACTGAAGGAAGTTTCTCATTGTAAATGCTCAAAAAGACCTAAATCTAGAAGGCTTTGAACTTACGAAGACATTAACAATTTACTCAAATATAGAATAGCTGAATTAGCATATCTTTTGAGACTCTGGTAAAAGCAAACAAAAACAATTTTTTTTCTGATTTACTTTCTCTAATAAATGAGAAATTAAGTAAGTTGGCAAAGAAGTCTGCCTTGGCAGATTTTGTTTTGGTTTTTGCTATTTTGTTTTTAACATGTTTTTTTTTAAAAATTTTGGGATCAATAGGAGGTTACATAGAATTAGGTTACATTGTTTTCATTTGTAAGGTAAAGTCCAAGTTGTAGTTGAGTCCTTCACCCAGGTAGTGGGCTGTGGTTTTGTCATAGGTGTATTCTATTAGTTTAAGAAATGTCCCATCTATGTCTATTTTGGTAAGTGTTTGTATCAAAAAATGATGCTGAATTTTATCAAATGCTTTTTCTGCATCTATTGAGATCATATGGTCTTTGTTTTTGCTTCTGTTTATGTGGTGAATAATGTTTGTGGATTTGCATATATTTGACAAGCATTTGATTTCTAAACCTATGGTCAATCACATTCTCATGTGACTTTGAGTTCACTAATGAACTCCAGAATATCATCTCACTAAAGGCTGGCCAATTGGGCCTGAGAACAAAAGTAACAAGAACTTTTTCATGTCCCAGCTTTGAATAAGGCTGGTTGTACACTTGGCAAGATCAGCCTACAAACTCTCACTGGAAGTTACTAAAGGCATCCTTGAGGCATCTCAGTTCTTTTCTCCTCCACAGACCCTCTCATTTGGAAGCAGAAATATGACTCTATTCCCTCATGGGAGTAGCCTATAACCCAGGTTGATGATATTCTATTTCCCGAGCCATGATGATTGGTCCCTGATGGGCTCTTAAGCCAACCCAAGGAGATTAGATTCTTACTCTGAGAAATGTTTACTCATGTGTCAGAGAAGCACCTCTCTGGAGTTACAGAATTCCTGCTGGCCATGTTCTCTACTCTGTGGCAAAAGCCCTTCAACTTAATAGCAAAGTATATCATTATAAAAGTGATAAAGGCAACAAATGAAAGAGAATATAGCTGCCAGATCACCAGGCGAACACAGCAGAGCTAGAAAGCAGGAGAGACAAAACCAGGAAGGGAACAACAGGAGAGGGAAAAGAGAGAAAATGAGCCAACAATTTTGATTTTCTGGACTTAGTTGTCCGGAAGCTCCATCCCTTTCTTTTGTGTGGTTCTATGAACCAACTGATTAGATAGAGTTTCTGATATTTTATTCTTTTGTGTCCAAAAATGTCCAATGTACCTACTATCCAAATTAATTATGCCACAATAGGACTTATATTCTTATTATTAGTCACCTCTCTGGCCAAGTCACTGGAAGATAAGGTAAAATGGAAAAGGATTCTCATATCTTAAAAGAGTCAAACATGAGTTCACCATGGCAGACACTGTGATGAACATTTATCTCAGCATACGGCACCTCGGCTGTGATAACACTCTGCTGCCAATTATCTGTGTTGTTTTACGCAAGCAATGCCTGTGCTTCAGCTTCCCTATTTGTAAAATGTAGGGAAGTATCTCAAATCAACTTTAGCTCCCCTTTCACTCCCAATGTCCTATTACCTTCTAACACGAAATGCCTCTTGAATTAGCTTCAAGTCACTTAATGAAGCTTCAGAAATGTCATGAAAGGGGTGACATGAGGAATAAAGGGAAAGCCACAGAGATCAGACGAAGCCACAGGTTGGTACCAACTTTTCAAACACAGACACCCCGATTCCCTTGCTGTCCTGAGAACAGAACTGGCACCACAGACAGGAGGGGCAGGAGGAGAAAACAGGGTGTGCCCTGTAAAGACTCTTGTGTGGAATATTCTCAATTTTCTGGAGTTATGGAGTTGAAGGTAACTATAAAGCTGTTTGGTTCATATGTTTTGACTTGTTTGTGTGAGATAATAATTTTCTAATTTTTATTGAAACTTATCTATGAAGGCTATTTGTTTTAGGCCAGTGACTATAAATTATATTTTCTCAAGTGTAAAAACTACAGGTAGAAAATAATCATTCTTTGTGTAATAAATGCATGAAAGTATATTGTTATCTTCTTGAACTATTCATAATTTAAGAAAATAATGCTATGTTGAATAGACATTTGAGATACAAATAAGGGGGAAAAATGAGAAAGAAAAGAAAATAATACTATATATAAATACTTCAAAGTGGGGTGATTTTGACAATACATTGTATTAAGTAATTTTATTCTCACAACAGCAAATCCCAAATCCAGCACTTTGAATGATGACACATGGCTGACACACAGCTTTCAGTGAAGTGAAATGAAAATATTCCTGACTTTGCAGTCAGACAGATTTGATTCTTAGTTCTGTTACCTATTATCTTGTAACCTTGGGCAAGATCTTAGTAAGTCTAAAACTATTTTCTCACATGAAATGTGTATAATAATTTCTAACACATAGGGATGCTGTTAGCATTAACTCAGTTACTTACACAAAGTACTTGGCGCACTGTAAGTCCTCAAATATGTTAATTTCTTTCCAAATAGTCAAATTTGCTTTAATGTATGATGCATGCTACTGGGTTATTTTTCTTAAGTTGATTTCATTCTTTAAAAATTTTTCTTTAATTCAGCTTAGAAAAATCTTGATGGCATTCCTATCTTCACTTAATGCAGTTTTATTTGTGGCTTTTTAATTTCTTTTTTTTTTTTAATTTCAGAATATTATGAGAGTACACACATTTTGGTTATACAAGTTGCTTTTGTACATCTTAAGTCAAATTTATAAGTATGCCCTTCACCCAGAATGCATGCGTCTTACCATTTAAGTGTGAATTAGCCCAACCCTTCCTCCCATCTCATACTTACTTTATTCCCCTTGAGTTTTACTTCCCTACGTTCACGTAAGTGTTGATTCACTAGTTCCAATTTAGTATTAAGTACACATAGTTGTTTATCCATTCTTGTGATACTTCAGTTAGAAAAATGCTCTCAAGTTCCAGCCAGGTTGTTAAAAAAGATACTTGATGACCGTTTCCTTATGGTTAAGAAGCACTCCATGTTATACATGTACCACATTTTATTAACCCACTCTTGTATTGATGGATGCTTGAGTTGTTTTCAGATCATTGTGATTATAAATTTTGCTGCTATAAATAGAAGTACAAGTGTCTTTTTGATAAAGTGTCTTTTTTTCCCCTTTGGGTAAATACCTAGTAGTGGAAGCCCAGATCAAAAGGTAGATCTACTTTTAGTTCTATGAGGTATCTTCATACTATTTTCCATAGTAGTTGTACTAGTTTGCAGTCCCACTTACTCCATATGATTTTTCTTTTCTCTCTGCATTTGTGCCAGCACTTGTTGCTTTAAGACTTTTTGATAAAAGCCAGTCTCACTGGAGTCAGGTGATGCAAAGTATTTTATTTGTACTTCTGACCACTCACAAAAATAAATTCGTGAAACTATAAGAATTCTAGAACAAAATATCAGGAAAACTCTTACAAATAATGGCTCAGGAAAGTATTTTATGAAGAAGACTCCAAAGCAATCACAATAACAGAAAAAAATGAACATAATTTGATTTAACTAATCAAATTAAAAAGTTTTTGCACAGCCAAGAATGCAATCAATGGAGTAAACAGATACCCAATTGAATGGGAGACACTATTTGCATGCTGTACATCTGACAAAAGACTGAAAAACAGAATCTACAAAGAACTCAAGCAAATGAGCAAGAAAAAAGTCAAACAACCCCATTGAACAAAAGACATGAACAGAAACTGTTCAAATGAAAATTGTTCAACGGCCAAAAACGCATGAAAAAATGCTCAACATCTCTAATCATCAGAGAAATTCAAATAAAAACAATTTAACTCCACTTCATGCTAGTAATATTCTTAAGAATCTCTAGATTTAGGAGTAGTATTAGTAACAAAGTATGGGCAAGATTCCCAATCAAGCTTTGAGATAAATATTTCCTTTGATTTACTTTTTTTTTAAATTAAATCATAGCTGTGTACATTAGTGCAATTGTGGGGTACAATGTGCTGATTTCATATACAGTCTGAAACATTTTCATCAAACTATTTAACATAGCCTTCATGGCACTTTCCTAAGTATTATATGAAGACATTTGTATTCTGCATTTAGTAAGTTTCATTTGTACCCTTCTAAAATGCACCATAGATGTGTTCCCACCAATTACCTTCCTCTCCCCATCTTCCCCCTCCCCTCCCCTCCTGTGCCTCCTTTCCCATATTCTTGTGCTATAAATGAGTTATAGCCTTCATATGAAAGCTATAAATTAGCTTCATAGTAGAGCTGAGTATATTGGATACTTTTTCTTCCATTCTTGAGATACTTTGCTAAGAAAATTATGTTCCAGCTCCATCCATGTAAACATGAAAGAGGTAAAGTCTCCATCTTTCTTTACGGCTGCATAACATTCCATGGTATACATGTACCACAATTTATTAATACGTTCGTGGGTCAATGGGCACTTGGGCTTCTTCCGTGACTTAGCAATTATGAATTGGGCTGCAATAAACATTCTGGTACAGATATCATTGTTATAATGTGGTTTTTGGTCTTCTGGGTAAAGGAATTATAGGATCAAATGGCAGTTTTATTTTTAGATCTCTAAGTATTCGACAAACATCCTTTCAAAAGGAACATATTAGTTTGCATTCCCACAAGCAGTGTAGAAGTGTTTCCTTTTCTCCACATCCATGCCAGCATCTCTGGTTTTGGGATTTCATTATGTGGGCTAATCTTATTGCAGTTGGATAATATCTCAAAGTAGTTTTGATTTGCATTTCTCTGATCATTAAGGATGATGAGCATTTTTTCATGCATCTGTAGGCCATATGCCTGTCTTCTTTAGAGAAGTTTCTCTTCAGTCCTTTGCTGACCCTGAGATGGGATCACTTCTTCTTTTCTTGATAATACATTTGAGATCTCTGTGGATCCTAGTTATTAAACCTTTGTCAGAGGCATAACCTGCAAATATTTTCTCCCATTCTGAGGGCTGTCTGCTTGCCATACTTACTGTGTTCTTAGCTGTGCAGAAGCTTTTTAGTTAGATTAGGTCCCAGTAGTGTATTTTTGATACTGCTTCAATTGCCTGGGGAAATCCTCCTCATAAAATATTTACCCAGGTCTATTCCTTCAAGAGTTCTCACTGAACTTTCTTCTAGTATTTTTATAGTTTCATGTCTTAAGTTTAAATCTTTAATCCAGGAGAGAGTCTATCTTAGTTAATGATGAGAGGCGTGGATCCAGTTACAGACTTCTATAGGTCACTAGCCTGTTCACCCAGCAC
>CAUYON010081813.1:0-20199 GCA_963573935.1 Arctocebus calabarensis
TAGCTGTCATTATCGCCCCTAATTGCTTGCTGCCTTTGGCAACTGCTTTATCCAAGGTCATCATACCCCCCAGGAGGGAAGGGGCAGATGATATTCCAAGACTTTTTCTCCCTTGCTTCAGTTAAGGCAACTCCAGAGGGAGTTCCAAGCCCCCAAACTCCCTGTGGGATTCAGAATTCTCCTTTCAGTTTGCGTCTCAATTCAGCTCTTCCTCTGCCCAATCCTGCTTTCTTCCCTTCCTTCCAAAATTAATTCCAACAATACTCCCAATAAACCTTTTGCACATAAAAAAAAAAAGAAAAGAAAAGAAATCAACAAAACCCTTGGTTTTGTCAAACTCTAGCTTGCTATTTTGGCCTCTGGGAAGGACATATGACAACCAGAAGTTGGAGAGCTACAGGGCCAGGAGCTGCAGGCAGCCTCTAAAAGGTAAAGAAGGCAAGAAATGGATTCTTCCCCAGAGGCTTTGCTCACACCTGGATTTCAGCCCGGTGAGACCTATTTTGGACTTCTGACCTCCCCAAACTGTCAGAAAATACATTGGTGTTGCTTTAAGCCACTACATTTGGGTTGATATATGAAACACAACATCCAAGGTAACTTTCCAAAAGGAAAGCATTTCTTTCTAGAGCTCCTCCTGCTTTGGTTTCTTTCCTTCATACCACGCATTTCAATCTGTGTCACTCTCTGACTCTGAGCAGGTGTCTCAGGGACCCCATCCCGCTCTCTCCATGTGGCTCTTTCTCATGCCCTGTTGTATTTCTCTGCCAGTGTGGCTTCATCTGTTAGGATTAGGGCTCCTGGCTGGGCTGACTCAGAGGCGGCTCGTGCTGCATTAATCCCCAATTAAAACGTTAATCAAAATGGATCCAGCCATTAGCCTGGCCCTGGTCCTGACATGCTAGGTCTCTGAGAGATGCTGTGCCCACGTGAAAGAATCTGTCTTTCTTAGCCACCTGCTGTCCATCCGTCCTTGCCACAATCCCACCAATCTCAGACTGCTTCCTGTGAGCTGTGGCCCAAGTCCTTGGGCAGATTATGTGCTGGGAGCTGGACTGTTCCTTCCATCCCTCACCTGTACCCAAATGAGAAAAGATGCTAGTGCCCTCCAACCCCCATTAAAAAAAGAACGGCTGCCTCTGGAGCCTCCCTACTCTGCTGCTGGCAAAATAACACCAAATGTACACTTGCCTTCTGCTGGGAGGTGTTTGGGAGCTGAAGACAGAAGATCATTTTCTATCTGCCTCCTTGTAGCCCCAAATTTGGGAACACAGGCATAAGCAGCAGAGGTTTGTGGGAGTAGTGGGGGACCTCAGGACCGCAGGAAGGTGGATAAGTGCTTACATGATTCCTCAGGAGGGGGAACATGGTCATACCTGCCACCTGTCTGGGGAAATGTGGGAGTGAGGCAGACCCACCACAGAGCAGAGGACAATCTTTAGGCATAAATCAGACCCTATTTGTAGCAAATTCACTTTATGTTCTGATTTTGTTAATCAAATACAGTCTGTTATCCCATAAAAACGGCCAACAGTGATTGAGTGCTTGCAGCTAGACTCTTCCTTGCTTCTCCTTTTAAATTAATTCTATGTAGAGAAGCTTTATGGGCCACCATTTTCACCCAAGGACTCATTTCTGGGCTGCATGGATCAAACATAGTGGGTTCTAGACCCCTATACCTCTGGCAGTCATTGTTAACTCTTTATGTTAACTCTTCATGGCATATTTGGAAAGGGGGTTTGGAGAAAGGGCAAGCAGTCAAGACACCCTTCTGGGACTCCAGGGGGGTGAATTCCTTTGTTCCTGCACCCAGGATACATCTCTTTGCTCTTCTTTTCCCTGGGGCACTTCCCTCACTTCTTGCCAGAGCCCAGCTGTGAGTGTGGTGCAGAAAATTCAAAGTGGCTCCCAGATCTGCCCCCATCGGGCTCCAGGCGCCTGCAGGCTGGGTTCTCAAGTCTCAGGAGAAGAACCTAGGTTGTCTTGTTTCCAGCACACTCACAATTCCCTGGGAGTTTGGAGTATGTCCCATGACAGACATCTTTCCACTGGAATGGGCTGGCTTAGGAAACGACTGATGAGGGCAATCCCCAGGGGCCATCACTTGCCTGTCTCTCAAACATACCCTCAGCCCTCCCCACCTAGCAGATGCCTCTGCAGAGCTCCTAAAGCCAGAGGATTTGCAGGGAGAGCTCTGGGCCAACAGCCTGAGAAACCCACCCCAAAAGAAGGCATGCCCTGGCCTCTCACCCTCTCCAGGGTCCAATCTCCAGCAGTGCCAAAGAACTTGCCCTGGAGATGTGCTGCCAGTGTGTCTCCCTATACTGACTCTGCAGTCACGTGTGGGGGGTGTCAGATACACCCTGGTGAATAAACCTCTGCTCAGAGTCTCAGAGGCAGAGGCTCCCCCACCCTACAATGAATCAGACCAGTTCCTGCTCCCTCCTCTTAACTCCCCCTGCACTTGTCTCAGGGTGTCAGCGAAGGGCGGTGTCTGTATGTCTGTCTCCCTCCTCTCACCCACCTGGGTAACTTTGGAGCCTGCCACCCTTTAAGTGCTTAAGAATAGCAATTGGTTAAGAAAATGCCTGCAGAATGGACAACTGAACTAAAAATCCCCACTGGTGGGAGCCTGCATTCATCAGAGATTTTAGACCAGTGTTTCTTAACCTCCTCCCCCACCCTGTCACCTTGCCCTAAGGAGCTTTTAAAAGGCCTTTCTTCCTTTCCAAGAATCAGTTCCAGCCTCCCCCCACTCCCAGCCCTTAGAATGAATGTCCATGTGTTAGATGAACTCAGGACTTCTGCCTGTACAGACTGCTACAGTTGCCCCCACCCCCATCCCCAGCAGGCGGTCACCTTCCAAGGGAGGGCCTAGGTCTTAAACCCTACTCCTCTGCAGGGAGGCTGCCCCTCTCCCCCCCACCCCCCGTCGTATCCTGCCCCCACCCTGTCCCTCTAGTTCACTGCCTTCTCAGCACAGTGTCTCATTCCCTGTTTGCTGAATGGGTGAATGTTGAGTATCTGGTATGATGAGCTGCCCGTAGTAGGTATTCAAGCGATCTCTGTCCAATCCATGAATGAATGAAATAACTCTCTTTTCCTTCACCACCCAGAGACTCCAATACACCTCTGAATCCCAGGCGCCCAGCACACAGTAGGCGCTCAATAAACGTTTGCTATGTTCATACTTAATGAATGACTTAATAAGCCCCACTGGTGGGGAGTCTCCATTCTGTGCCCAAGGATAGAATGAATGAGCAGACGCCTGCCCCCGCCCCCCATCCCCGACTCTCCTTCCTTTGGGACGCCCAGAGGTGGCCAGCAGCCTCCCGCCCAGCCCGGATGCGCCCTTCGCCCAGATCAGGGAGAGAACGTCTGGCACTTTGCATCCCAGGGACCCTTAGGGAAGAACCGAAGCAGGACCCACGCGTGGCCAGTGGCGAGCTCACTCCACGCAGCCACCCCTGTCTGCTCCCGGGCTCTCGATCTCCCCACCCTCTCCCCGGGTGGGTTTCGAGGCGCCGGCAGGGGAGTTCGGGGCCAGGGACACGTGCGGCTGGCCCCGAGCCCGAGTTTGCAGGCGCTGGTGACCGGTCTGCAGCTCAGCAGTGTCCGGGGCGGCTGCAGCACGCAAAGTTCCCACCTCAAGTTCCCGTCGCGCCGTCCGCCTCGGAGTTGGCCGGGCCGCGGCTTCCGTCCCCTCGGCTGCCAGCGGGTCCCGGGCGAGGACCCGAAAAGGGGGCTAGAAGCCCCCCGGGGCGCACGCTCTGCCTCCCAGAGTCACCGCCAAACTTTGGCCCCCGGGCCTGACTCAGCTCCCACACTCGGACCCAGGGCCGCCCCGTCTCTGCCTCCGGGTCCCTGCCGGGCTCCGAGTACGCCGGGAGCGCGACGCGCCAGCCGCCGAGGGAGGGAGCCCGGGCAGGAGGCGGGACGAAGGGAGGGGACTGAGCGCGGGGCGGGGATAATGCGCCGGTCGCCGAGAGCGCGGCGGCGGGACGGTGGCAACAGCGACACCGACACCTGGCGTCCGGACGCCCAGTCGGGGTCCTGTACGTCGAATCCGGGGCTCTGGACACATGCCGGGGCAGTGCTCCACGCAGCACGTTCCCGAGCCCGGGTCGCCTGCCCTCGCGCTCTCCTTTCTTTCTGCTGTCCCTTCCACCCTGCGCGCCGCTGCCACTGTGCTCGTACGCGCCAGCTCTAAGGTCCAGTGCCCGCCGCTCTGGGGCTGCACGCGCCCGGCGGGGTTGCCACCTCTAGGGGTCGCACGCCATGTCACGTGCTTCTTCCGGCCGTCCAAGTGCACCGGTGGTCCTGGGCCTCTCGCATCGCTGCCCCAGAGTCTGCAAGTGACAAGTACTTAAAGTCCCCACCTTCTGTCGCCGCGGGGCCGCACGCTCCACGCGCTTCTACGTCCCGGGGACCACGTGCACCATGTCCCCTGCCTTTGGCTGGGGGCCTGAGTGCACCGCTGCCCGTGGGCACCTCGCTCCGCTGCCGCGGTGTCTGAGAGTGCCACATCCTTAATGCCTTCCACGCTGCCTGGTGCTCCACACAAGCCTCTACGTCCTGAGAGCCACAGGCGCTAGTTTAAGCTCCAAGAACACGGCTGCCTTTGGCCCCTCGTGCCACTGCGGCCCAGGGGCTGCACGCGCCGGCACCACCTTCTTCGGGACAGCATGTGCAGTGCCGGGTGCCTTTCCCTGCAGTCCCCTTGCACGCCAAGGCCCGGGATCGCCTAGGAGGTTCCTGCACCAGGCCGCGGCCTGCAGGCTGGGAGCTGGTGGGCGTCTACTCAGGTGCCAGAGGTTGGGTTGGAGGAGGGTGCCGCTCACCGCTGGGTTCTTAGGGTTGCTTGCCTGCGCTCTCCTTTCCTGTTTTCTTTTCTGTCTCTACTACCTTTTCTCACCATCAAAGAACCAGAAAAAGAGGGAAGAACTTGGGGAGTTTGGGGTGCCTGCTCTTTCCAGGGTCTCATAAAGAGAAAGAGGGTCAAGGTTCAAATAAGCATGGAACTGCTCATCCATTCAGCAAAGGCTGGCTTACTGGTGAGGCCAAGGCCACAACAAAGACCTGCCCCCAAGAACTCCACCTTCTTGAGCGCGTGATTGGCATGACGACCTAAGAACAGCAAGGAGCGGCCAGAGCAGAGCAGGTGGTGCAGGGTGAGGGGAGAGAGGCCACTTCAGCAGGAATAATGACGGAGGGCTCTCTGAGGCGGTGATGGTGACACTGAGCCCTGAGCAAGAAGTCCATCTTTGTAAGACCTGGGAAGAGAGCTCCCTGGGCCGACAGAATACAAAGGCAATGGCCTTGAAGCAGGAGAGAGAAGCATGTTTGACAGTGGGGAGCCTGGGCAGCAATTTTTGGGGGAAGGGTGGTCCTGGGCAGACCAGTCTGGGCTTTGTTGGTCACATGGTTCCTGGATGACAAGTTGAGAAACACCACTCTTCCTCTCCCACCTGAAAATTGGTGTTTCTGTGCTTTTTAGTTGCTTAGCAGACACCCAGCTCCATCAGGGCAAGGACTGTGTGCTGGTCTGGGTATCACACTTTGAGAACCACTGGTTTTAATACTTGAACTTTAAGACTTGAACCCCAACCAGCTGGGTCTGACTTGGAAGCCCTCACAAACCAATAGATTCACTGAGAGACTTAAGCTGACTTCCCTTTGTGTAAGATCAGTGAGACCTTAAGGCTACCTCTAGAGAGGGGCTGGCCTGTCTGAACACCGTGCACCTGAGTCACGTGTTCAGGTGACCTTCCACAGAAGACCCTGTGCCCTGAGTGGAGACCCTCAGTAAGAATAATGATGTCCCCTGGCTCCTGTCCACCCTCCCCACATATGGATTCACGTGCAGCACCCAGGAATTAAATTACTCCCTGATCTTATCCCTGACTGTGCTAAACAGTGTCCAATAAAATTCTTTTAAATCCTTTTAAGGAATTCCATCTTTGCAGTTCCCCCCTGCCTTAGAGCCTTCCAGATTTTCAGCTCTTCTCTTCATATCTTCATTTCCCCCCTGAGAAGCATCCCTTCCCAAGCTGTTGTGTGGAAATGGATGGCAGTGATGCCCCCGGAAAGCTTTCTGGAAAGATGGGAGTCACTGAAGCTTGCTGAGCACCTGCTAGGTGCCAAGTGGTCACTGAGTGACTTGAAGATATCAGAGGCACAAATGGGGCCAGGTGGGGGGCTCTGGCATGTAGACCCGTTTTCTTTGTTTCTGTTGAGTTAATTTTCAAAAAATTTAAATTAGCTGCCAACCTTTAAAAAATCAGGAGATCTCACATAGAATTTTTTCTTTTGAAAAACACTGGGAGATCTGTCCAGCATCCTTTACCAGTGCAGTTTGCTGGTGCTGGCTCGTGGTCCCCTGTTGTTTATTCCTGTGGTTTGACCCTCCATCCACATCATGCCATCCATCTAAGTTACCTCCAGGCCCTTGGAAGTGAGAGTTAGTGACCTTTCACCTTGGCAGATTATCTAGGGTTAAGTAGTAAATGGAAAAGCCAAATCTGAACCCAGGCCTGCCTGACCTAAAACCCCAAGCTGTCACTGAAGACAAACTGCTGTTAATTTCAGGGGCAGGAGGAGAATGTGGAGTTGCTAGACCCGAGGAAATACCTTAAAAGGGAGTCACTGTCAGCAGTTTAAGAATATGCTTTTCTTCCCATTTATAACCTGCTGTCAGTAAGCCAGAAAGCCCTGGGCTGTTCTTCTAAGGCGGGAAAGAGCTGTCCATTTTTAAAAAAATCCATCCCCTCTTTGGGATGAAAAGGCATAGATTTGGTTAGAGTTGAGAGATTGGGTCCAGTCATGGTAGGGTGGGGTTTTCTTTGTTCAGAATTAGTTTTGCTGGCAGGAGTCCCACTGGGTGTCTCTGAGGCGCAGATGATTATAGGAAAAGTGCTGGTCCTTGAATTGAGTCAGGGTGGGGATAAGATGGGGGCATCACTCTGTTCCAGGCCTTCACTCCCCCGTTCTTTTCCTCTGACACCCTAAGCCCTGCCCTTTGCCTGGAGTCATCTTCTTGTAAATTTCTACCAACCAGTTTCTTTAGGTCTCAACCCATTATTCCCTTGGGATTCCTGGTCCCTGGTGGTGTCAGATATGGTGGATAAGGTTGAGGCAGGCAAGGGCATGGCTTTACTTAAGTCTTATTTTTAAAATTTGATATTTTGCTCATCATGAATTTCTTGGTACTAATTTTGATTTTGAAAAATATTTTATCTAAATGTTATTTATCTTGATTTCAGAGCTTGGGGGCGGTTCCTTAAATTTCATGCCCACCTGTCTTACCCAGCTCCAGCCCTGCTCCCAGTCAAGGGTTCTTTGGAAACTGCTCTGGACTGGGAGTCAGAGGACCAGGGTCTAGATTGTACCATCAGACGAGTTGTGTAACTGGACACAAATCCTCTTTGCACCCTGAGCCTCTCTGCTGTACCATCTCTCCCGGGAGGGGGTTATTACACTTGACTCTAGTTCTAGAATGATCCAATACGCCTTCTAGAACTCTGACAGGTAGTGCATTGTGTCCATCTCCTGGGGGCTTTGAGGGCATTTTAGGCCTTGCTGACTCTGGCCATTATCTGATGTCACTTGCTGTCTCTTTCCTGGCCCTCCCGTGAGGTGTTTCTCAATACAAACACAAAATCTTCATAGCGGCTGCGTGCACTGGGCATTGATGCTGGCACTCATTTTCCCTGCCCTGGGGAAAAATTCCAGTTTTGAAAATGTGGTTATTCTTTGATGTTTTTCTTTCTGTTCTTTGATTCCATTCACTGGATGTGTCCACAAACATTCTTTATGGACCTTCTGTATGTCAAGCACTGAGAAAGCTATTCTGGGGATACAGAAGACACATTTCCAGTCCTGGAGAAGCACACATTCTATTGCAGGAGATTGATTGGGGCAGAGTTGGATGCAGAGAGAAGTCTGCACCGGTACGGGACCTCTAGGTAAGGTGGGTCACATGGTGGGAACGGCATGCTGTCTTTTCTCCTGGGAGGAGCCTGCATCCTCGGCGCTGTCTCCAGATGCCATCAGCAGTAATGTTAGCACCTTCCTAATAGAATCTTCCTCAAGAGAGTGCTGCAGTGTTACATTTTGGATCCACACTTGAAGGGGCAAAGCTCTGCATTAAAGCTTTCAGTTCTTTCTAACTTCCTATCCTCCTCCGTCTCTTCTCTGGGTTGTGGTTTGTTCTTAGTTTTTCTTAGCCTTGACAACCCTCCAAGCCCTTTCAAAGTCCACCTCTTCAGTTCTGTTCACGTTCCTCCCCTTCTCCATTCCCCTACCCTTCTCCTGATCCTTTACCAACTAAAGGTGCTCCGCCTGGCTGTAGTTAAGATCTGTCTAGCATTTCTTGGTGCTTCAGCCAACCCAGAATGTTCTCTGTTTGCCAGGGAGAGAGTACCTGCCTGGTAGTTAATAGATGGGAAGGCTCTGTCCCCTACACTCAGAGGGTGCAAACAGATGTACCATGTTTCAAAAATAATGAATTAAGTACCAATATTTGAGAGTCAGGAGATTTCGCATGCAGATCTGGATTTCTTGCTTCCCTTAAAAATTTAGAACCGGGGCTCGGCGCCTGTGGCTCAATGGGCTAAGGCGCCAGCCATGTACACCTGAGCAGGCCGGTTCGAACCCAGCCTGGCAACCAAAAAAATTGCAACCAAAAAATGGCCGGGCATTGTGGCGGGCGCCTGTAGTCCCAGCTACTTGGGAGGTGGAGGCAAGAGACTTGCTTGAGCCCAGGAATTGGAGGTTGCTGCGAGCTGTGATGCCACCGCACTCGATCCAGGGTGACAGCTTGAGGCTCTGTCTCCAAAAAAAAAAAAAAATTTAGAACCGGAATTCTTGCCTGGCAGAAATTGGCTAGAGCTGGTAGCAGCTTTTTTCTTTAGACGGGGCATGGCTTCTCCACTTGGTCCCACTCCTCACCACTCCTTACTATATAACACAGGGCTCTCTTTACCTTTCTGTCCCCTACAGGCATTTGAAATAGGAAACACTGCGTTCAACTTTTCTCTTTCTCTTTCTTTTTTTTTTTTCATTAAATCATAGCTGTGTACATTAATGCAATCATGGGTACAATGTGCTGGTTTTATATACAATCTGAAATGTTTTCATCAAATCGGCATCTTCTTAGTTATTGTGTTAAGACATTTATATTCTACACCTAGTAAATTTCACATGTACCCTTGTAAGTTGCATGGTAGGTGTGGTCCCACCAATTACTCTCCCTCCACCCATCCGCCCCCCTCCCCTCCCCTCCCTCTCCCCTTTCCTCTTCTTCTTGGACTATAATTGGGTTATAGCTTAGCTCTAAATTGGTTTCATAGTAAGACTGAGAACATTGGATACTTTTTCTTTCATTCTTGAGATAAGAGGAAGAAGGCTCATTAGAGCAGGCGGGTGGGGAGAAGGGTGTGTGTGGGCACCCAGAGGTGATGGGGGGAGGAGGGAGCCAGGTGCTTACTGGGAATCCAGTCATAGACACTTAGTATCAGTGAGCTCAGATGGGTGTTTGGACTTGGGTCGTGTTATGTGGTCTTACCTGTACATGTAGAGATATATGTGATGTGAATATAACATAATGCATTTATAAACATAAAAGTAGTCTGACTTACTGAGTGTACCTACTCTGTGTCAGATACTGTTCTAAAGTTATTATATTTCATTCTCACAATATCCCCGCATGGGGGATACTATTATTTTCCTTCCTGGGGATGAGGGAACTGAGACACAGGAAGAAAACAAGAAGCCTTGATGCAACATGCACAGAGCACCCTGAGCCTGGATCTTACCGCAGGATTGCAGGTGCCTGCAGATGCCGGGTTTGTAGTTACTGCCTTCCTCCGTCCCCCCAGTAAAGGAGGGATTTCTCTGCGTTGTCTGATTTCTTGGGATTGTAATCTGTCTCTCTCCTGCTAAGAGCCTGTCAGGCTTGAGGCTTTTTGCCCTTAGCACAGGGTTGAAGTTGGGCAGCCCCACAGGACTGTCACTGTGGGCTGATCTGGAGACACACAGGCATGCAAAGCTTTAGCAAGAGGAGGGCAGGTGGGGGTGGGGAGGACAAGAAGGCAGTGGTCCTGTCAGCCAGGGCCAGGTCCCCGCAGACAGGATGGGGATCCCAGAAGCACAGGGCCCACCAGCCACCCCCAGGCATGAGCTCATTCCCCAAGTCCCCATATCTGAGGTCAGCGCCCCATTGCACCACTCAGCATCGGTCTTGCTGCAGTGGAAGATTTTCTGTCCCCTCGCCGTTACTTTGCAGTGCTTCTGGGCTGCGTTTCCTCTTGTTTCATTTTCGTCTGAAATCCTGAGCTCACCCTCCCCAGCAGCTGACGGGACCATTTATTTCCGAGGCTGCAGCCAGTCAGAGGGCTGCCGATAGCTAAGTGGAGTACTCTGGGTTTGTGCCATCTTGTTTTGTTCCTGCAGAGGGGAAGGGAGACAGGAAAACATCTTCATTCTGTAGCAGCAATGCTGTCAGAGCCTTAGAGCCTCAGCTGTCACCCCCTCTGGCCGGAGATGCGTTTTGTTTTGCCCAGGAGAACACTGCCTTGATGAACTGTGTCCCTCGGTCATTTGTCATGTTGGTTTCAAAACCTTGAAAGAGCATGCCCTGTGCTTTGCACTTGTCCTGTCAAATGCCCCTGGATCTCCATAGTTGCAACAGCTCCTAGAGACTGTGCTGTCAGACGTCCTCTCAGTGTTCCACTGATGAAAGGGAGCCCAGAGAGGGTGAGGGACTCATTGGGGTTGCACAGCTATGATGCCAGGGCAACAGAGTGAGACTGTGTCTCAAAAATAAATTAATAAAATAAAATAAAATAAAATGGTTTCAGTAGAAATGAAAGGAGGAATTGATTAGGCCTTTTTTTTTTTTTTTAATCTTTTTTCCTTTCTCAGAGAATATGTGGACAAGTACACTCATTTTTCTTGAGTAAATTCTTAGAAGAGAACTTGCTGGGTGAAAAACCATGCATCCTCAATCAGAATCTTATACTACCTCCTTGTATAGAATCTTCTGTCTATATTTGTAGCACTATGTTTCATAGCTGGTCTGTACCCAGCAAGGATGAATCTGTATTGAATGAACGGGTGGGTGGAGGAATGAATCTCTTTTGGATTGATAGTTGTTGGGAGACAATCCTCCCTGGGTGTCTTGTATTTCTGCATGTCTTGTGAGCAAATGTCCTGGCTTCCTTTGTTCTTGACCATGTTTTAGAGGGTGTTCATAGAGTGAGCAGCTTTGGAAGACAGAGATAGTGTCTCTCTCCAAAGCAAAAGGCAGGCATGTTTATTGTCCATTACATAAGATCTGAGTTTCTGAATATTATTCAGCCTTAAAAAGGAAGAAAATTCTGGCACATGTTACATCATCGATGAAACTTGAGATCATTATGCTAAGTGAAATAAACCAGACACAGAAAGACAAATACCGTGGGATTCCACTTATGTGAGTACCCAGAGTATTCCAATTCATAGACACAGAGAGTGTATCATGTTTGCCAGCGTTTGGGGGAGGGAGAAATGGGGAGTTGTTGCTCAGTGAGGTGATGAAAAAGTTTTGGAGATCTGTTGCACAAGATCTTAAGACTACTGGATTGTGTACTTAGAAATGGTTATGATGGTGAATTTTTGGTTATGCACCTTTAAAGACACACATACACACAGATCTGGATTTTCTGAGCCCAGGCTCCTCTCCTATAATGCAAATCACTGAGTGTCTTTGTGCTGCCCTAGGGGAATCAAGACTGAAGGAATTAGTGAAAAAAAATGTTGAAACTCTGGCTGCTGCTATGGCTTTGTGTAATAAACTGTCTTTTGTCTTTGACTCACGAGTCTCGGGTCTTCTGCCACCATCCAGGAAGCTTGCTAACTCATAGTTAGGCTAAGTCTCAGACCCTTCCCAGTCCCTGACAATAGTCATCTCTGTATATTTTCCCTGCAGCACTTTGGACAACTGTATTAAATACTTATCTTTAAGGATCTTTAAGTACTTGTCTGCTTTGTTTAACTCTGAACTCTTTTGTTTGCAGTTTTATTTCCAGGGCCTAGCACAGTGCTTGATGCAGAGAGATGCTCAACAAACATTTGTAGAATGAATGACTGGCTAGATTGATGCCTCGATCCCACCATCTCTTCCTCAAGAAGAGAACTGCTGGACCAGATGGTCTGGCTTACCGTCACTGTCACAGCTATTTGGAGGCAAGTCCGGGAGAGCCATCTCTGTTTTGTGTCAGGCTGGCTCTAGTCTTCCTCACCACCCTCTCTCCCATGCTGCTCCTACACAAATGCTGCTGAGAGCACTTCGGGGGGTGGGAGGGAGGAAAGTCCCACTTCTTTTGATCTGTCAGCTGTTTGCTTGTGCCAGTCAAGTATCAGCCTATCCATTTTACAGAGGAGGAAACAGAGGCTCAGGGAGGTCAAGGTTTCACATAACAGGCCTGGGTTTGGCCACCCACTGTCCAGTCCCAAACAGGTCCATGGGCCGGCTACCAGCAGCCCCCTGGACATGAGGAGGGTGGAAATTAGAAGTATTTTGGACTGTTGACAAGAGAGTTGGGCCACAGCTGTTCAGTTAGTGCTTACCCCAGTCCTGCTTTTAGGTGGCATCGTCCTCCAGGCCTTGGGGACCTCTGAGCAGCTGTCCATGGAAGACCCTTCCTCATCTGACTCTGAAGGGCTCAGGGGGTTCCGTCATTGGTGGTGGGTGGTCTGCAGGGTGGGCTTGGCTTCTGGAGCGCTCTTGATGCTGATTCAGATTCTATTCACGTCATCTGTTCAAGTCTGGTCCCTTCAGTGTCCTGGAAGAGTCTCCTCCAGTGCTCCCAGGATAAAAGTCTCTAGCAACTTCTGTGTTCTCTTTTCATAACATTATTATGGCATGGACTTTATGCCTTGCTTGCCTTAGGGCCTTCCAAAAGCTTGCTGGTGAAGTCAGAAAAAGATTAAAAAAGGCCTAATCAATTCCTCCTTTCATTTCTGCTGAAACTATTTTATTTTATTTATTTATTTTTGAGACACAGTCTCAGTCTGTTGCCCCAGGCTAGAGTACCCTGGCATCATAGCTCACAGCAACCTCAAACTCCTGGGCTCAAGCAATCTTCTTGCCTCAGCCTCCTGAGAAGCTGGGACTCTAGGCATGTGTCATGATGTGGATAATTTTTCAATTTTTTTTTTGAAATACAGATGGGAATCTCACTCTTGCTTAGGCTGGTCTTGAACTCTTGAGCGGAATCGATCCGCCTGCCTCAGGCTCCCAGAGTGCTAGGACTACAGGCACCAGCCACTGCGCCTGGCCTGAAACAACTTTTAATCTCTTCTCACAGTGTGGATCCCTCTGACTTCACCAGGGTAGAGTCTTATTTGGGAAGAATCGGGGTGGGGTATGTGACAAATACTGTCATATTTCAAGAGAGTGTGTTGTGGCTTTTAGAAATTGAGGGATAGATGAGAAGTTGAATTTGGGCTCCCAGGCTGATGCTTTTCTTGGTGCATCAGCTGATTTTCCCAATTCAGTGAATATTTATTTAGCACCTACTGTATGCCGCATGTTTTCTTGACTCATACACCCTGACTGCTTAGAGGATATGCTTTCTTCTCGGGGGTAAAGCCGACAGAGCTTGCATTTCTTTCCACGTGCGCTGGAATAAATAATCTTTTGGGGGATAGACAAAATATTAGCTATTAGTCATAGTAGTAGTTTGTACATTCACTAATCTACTCACTTATTCATCTTTAAACAAACATTAATTGAGTGCCAACTGCGTGCCAAGGCTTCTCCTGGATCTTGTGGCTGTGGCTTTGACCACAACAGGTAAAGCCTCTGCCTTTGCTCCTTGAGCCTTGAGGTGTGCGAGAGAAGCGATACACCAGGGAACAAATATTTCTATGATGACAGACAATGAGAAACCAAGTGAGGGCAGGCAGCAGTTTAGCGCTTGTGTGGGAAAATGATGTCTCTTGGTAAGTGCACTCAACTCACTCAGTAGTTACTTCTTGAAGGGCTTTGAGTTGAGTCACGGATGCTGTTTCCATGTGCCATGACCCTGGGGCTCTTTTCCTACTAGTAAGGGATTTGCTGCACCGAGCCATCCGCATCCCCACCCTGTTCTTTGTGGCTTCTGCCCTGGCTCAGTTCCTCCACATCTAGTCGATCCCTGCATCCATCCATCCACCTGTGCCCTGGACCACCCCTTGCTGTTGCTCCAGCACACCTGGCGCCCTCTGATAGCAGGGCTTAGCACTGGCTGTTTTCTCTATCTGGAAAATTCCTTCCCAAGATATCTGAAGGGCTTGATTATTCACTTGGTAGTAGGTTTTTGCTCAAATGTTGCATTCATGGCAACGTCTTTCCTGGTCACCCTATTTAAAATTGTGACATCCTCACCCCTGCTCCTAGACTCTCCATCCTCCATCCCCATTTCCTTCGTTTCTTGGACTTTTTATTGTCATTTAACATACTGTATATTTCGATTAGTTCAGAAGGAATGAGGGGTGGGAACAATCACTAGAACAAAGAGGAGAGTACTGTGGAGACTGAACCATCTGGAAGGGACTAGTGACCTTCCACTGAGGGCCGCAGGCAATGTGACACGACCCCACTCTCCTCCCTCCCTCTGATCTTGCTGAGGCTCCCTGTTGACCAAGCCCAGTGAAGACATGGGGCAGAGTCTTAGTGTTTTATCAAAGAGTTTTTGGGCCCTCACAGCCTTGGGGCTAGGGTGACCCAGTGGGCTGGACTTTGATCACCAACATATCTGTGAGTCTGTATGAGGCACAGCGAGTCACAGGCCCAAATTTGAATTTCAGCTCTGCTGTTTACCGGCTGTATGACTTCGAAAGAGTCACTGTACCCTCAGAGCCCAGCTCCTCATCTGTTGCGTAGAACTAAAAAATCCCTACTTTGGATCCCTCTCCAGATGGTGGTGGAGATTCGATAAGGTTCGGGATGGAGAAGCGCTTGGTAAACGGCAGAATCTTGGGCAAAACTGGTTATTTTAATCAGGCGCCAGCTCATGTTTCCATTGTTGATTCAGAAAGTCCAAATCTAGATGCAAAATGGGTTACTGGTCACCATGAGGACCTGGGAATAACAGATGTTCTCAGCCCAACCCACCCACTATGATTGGTCCCTGATGGAAAAAGCCATAAAATTCTTAAGGTCCCAGGTGTGGGTAGCAGTTCTGTGGCTCATCCATATGCAAGACTTTCAGCATTTAGCTTCAAGTGAATGGTAAGTGTTTCCCCTCCCCCCAACCCCCCACACTTCAGCCAGAGGGAGTACCTCTCCGGGGTGGGGAGCACAGAGAGCGGGAGGTGGGCAGGGCCGAGTGCTTTCTGAAAAGCCATAGGAAGAGTGTGGGGAAAACTGCAGGGCCCCACTTTCTTCCTTTGGGGGCTCCTGTGCCTTTCTGTAGCAGGCACCAGACACCCCACAGCTGCAGCTCTATGGTCCAGCTCCAAGGAGAGCAGAGATCGTTGCCTGTGGTTGCTAAGACATTTAGCCGCAGAGGGCACGTCTCTTTAGCAATCTGGGCCACTAGCCCAGGGTGAAGTCGCTGGTGGGCGCCACGTAAGGCTAATTGCTGCCAATTTGGCATTCATAGGCTGAGCACAGCGCATTGTACCAAGCACAGCGGTTAGAGGCAGCTCCCAGCCAGCTGCCTTTAACCTCATCTCCCTGTCCTGCACATACATCCGATGTTAATTAGTTATATATTATAAATGTAATGCTGCAATGTAATGTTCCCAGCCCAGACTTGTCCTCACACAGATTCATAATTTAGATCCTGGACACTGGCCTTGTCATCCAAGTGGGTGGAGCTGCTTTGGTCAAGCTGACAGGTGGGGTAACCCTGCACTGATGTGCCTGGTTTCACAAACAAACAGGAGATCTGTCATTGTCAAAGGGCTGTAAAAAGTCTGGCTGGGAAACGTCAGGCTGTCAGGTGGTATATTGTGGTGCCCTGAACTGGCCCAGTGAATGTTAATTTCACATTGACTTCTCAGGGTCTTTTTGTAGCAGGTACAAATCTTAGTCCATAAAAGCTGGGAATGCAAGAACAAAGAAGTAGCATGTTTCTTTATTTTGTTTTGCTTCAAGATGGTGGCGATTCAATCCTAGTCCCCCACAACTGCCAGGGATGTGCCAAGGCCCTGGCAGTGCCAAAGCACTAGGGAAGCCCCTGCTTCTGTTTCATGTTGGAAGCGCAAGTATCTTCCCTGAGACTGGGAATCCCACTGCATCACCCTGCGATAGTCGTCCTCAACTGGGGGAGACTTTGTCCCCTGGGACATTTGTTTGGAGACATTTTTGTTTGTCATGAGGGGTTGGAGGTACTCCTGGTTCTAGTGGGGAGAGGCCAGGGATGCTGCTGCACATCCTGCAATGCCAGGAAGCCCCCAACAAAACAAAGAATTATTCTGCCCCAAATGTCAGAGGTCAAGAAGCCCTTCGAGATTCCCAAGCCTCTATTTTCCCAACCTCCTGACCTCTGGCCACTTTACTGTCTGCAGACCTCTTCTCTTTTCTGTTCATGTTGTCCTGAATATAACTTCCCCTTTCCATTCTTGTTATCTTCGAAGGTACCTCACCCTTGAAAGAGCCTGGTCTTTCATCAGCCACAAAGATGAACTCTGACTGGTCGAGGCCAATCATTCCCACACCCTTGTGCTGGATCCTCGGTTTGCTTGCAGCTAGAATTTGCCACACAAGGTAGTTCTGACCAGTGAGATAAAAGAGGAAATGTGTTGGGGCTTTCTGAGAATGAGATAGCTCCTTGGGTGAGGTGTTCTGGAGAGGAGAGCTAGCTGATGTCAATTCTTATTGCCTGAGGCACCCACGTGAGGATGTGGTGTGTGTGGTTATGGCATCCATCTTGTGACCAAGAGGTAAGTCAGGTGAATCACAGAGATGCCTGACTTTGGTGAGCCACTGACTGAATCCTGAACCATCCACACCGCCTGGTCTCTTGCTAAAAAATCCACAGAATATCTTTAGCGTTTAGATTATACTTGGGCAGGTGACTTAACCTCTCTGTCTTACACTTGTGTAAGAAAGCGAGAATAAATACTTACTTCATAAAGTTGTTGTGGAAATGTAATGAGATAATATATTCAAAAGATTTGACTAGGTGCCTAGCATATAATAAATATTCAGTGATGTATTGTAGATGTTTTTGTTACTTTGTGAACTGAATTAATCAGTGGATGACATTGTGGGCCTTACAGTAAGTTTTCTCTATTGATTGTTCACTCAATAGAAGCAGTGAAATGTCCCTGGGGACAATTTGTTGATTATTCAACAAATACGTATTGCAGCCTGCCATGCAAAGATACTGGAAATGATAGGGAATTATTTTAAAAGGATACAATTGGAGTAAACAATACCCTAGGAGTTTTTCATTAGGTCCCATTGAAATTTCCTTTTATGTAAGAGAAGTATTTTGCAAATCAGTTTTCTACATCTGTCTTTATAGGACATATGATGTATATGACTATGTCTTCATATCCACATACCATATCCATGCTATTATACAATATCTGTACTAGTATTGACTTGAAATTTTTCTTTAAGCCAACTTATTCTTTTTGGTTAAATATATTTACTTTATGTCATTATGGCAAATAAAAGCCAGTATCACTTGGCATAAACAAAAATAAGCCAAAACTGAAATGCAGCCGAGGACTCTACTGTCATTCAATTGAAGCAAAACATTTATTTTTTTTATTTTTTAGTAGCTGGGACTACAGGCACTCGCCACAATGCCCAGCTATTTTTCTGTTTTGCAGTTCGGCCAAGGCCGGGTTTGAAACTGCCACCTTCGGTATATGGGGCCGGTGCCCTACTTGATGAACCACAGGCGCTGTCCAGCAAAATATTTATTTTGTGCCATCTAAAATCCTCTCGTACACCACAACATATACTTGTACTGCATTTAGAGGAACTCTAAAGAGATTAATAACACTTAGTGGAAAAGTCTTAAATTTCAAAAACCTCCTAACATTCATAAATGCTGCAATGGGTCATGAGAGAGAAATTAGACTAAAAAATGTAATTATTGGCTCGGCGCCTGTGACTCAACGGGCTAAGGCACCAGCCACGTACACCTGAGCTGGCAGGTTCAAATCCAGCCCGGGTCCACCAAACAACAATGACGGCTGCAACCAAAAAATGGCCGGGCGTTGTGGCAGGTGCCTGTAGTCCCAGCTACTTGGGAGACTCGCTTGAACCCAGGAATTGGAAGTTGCTGTGAGCTGTGGTGCCACAGCACTCTATCCAGGGTGACAGCTTGAGGCTCTATCTCAAAATAAATAAATAAATAAATAAATAATGTAATTATTACTTGACAATTCATTGTATTTAAAGGAAAGTCATTATGAAATATAGTGTTGGTTTCTGGTTAGCAGTCTTTCCCCACCTCTTACTCAGGTTTTCTATCATAATCCCCAAGATATGGAGACTTCACTGTGAGTGTGAGGATCTAATAATGCCTTTCAGTAGTTTACTCTGCATTTGGCATTTGTATTTACTTAACTTTTGTTAAGGTTATGAACCTTAGGTTGTGAACTTTCTGAGAAATAAATGTTACTGAATCAACTTGTTAATGTCCAAAGTAATAAACTATTTTCTTTTTCTTGTTCTGGAAAATTTTTGAGACAGGGTCTCATCCTGTCACCCAGGCTGGAGTGCAGTGGCATCATAATAGCTCACTGCAACTCAAACTCCTGGGACCAAGTGATCCTCCTGCCTCAGCCTCGGGGGTAGGTAGCTTGGAATACAGGTGTGCACCAGCATGCCTGGCCAATTTTTCTTCCTTCCTTTTTTTTTTTTTTGAGACAATGTGGTGTGTGTGGTTATGGCATCCATCCAATTCCTGGGCCCAAGCGAGTCTCCTGTTTCCTCCTCCCAAGTAGCTGGGACCACAGGCGCCTGCCACAACGCCCAGCCGTTTTTTGGTTCCAGCCATCATTGTTGTTTGGTGGGCCCATGCTGGATTTGAACCCACCAGCTCAGGTGTACGTGGCTGGCGCTTTAGCCTGTTGAGCTACTGGCACCGAGCCTTCTTTCTTTCTTTCCTTTTCTTTTTTTTTAGAGACAGGGATCTCAGTCTTGCTCAGTCTGATCTTAAACTCCTGGCCTCAAGTGATCCTCCTACCTCAGCTTCCCAAGTGTTATGATTACAGGTGTGGGCTACCACATCCAGCCTGGAAAACTCTTAATGCTACAGTTTCCTTTAAAATTCAGCACAAGATTTTAACATTTTTAATTCATTGACCAAAAGGTCACCCTCCCTTCCCCATGCTCAACATGTATTTACAATTTCAAGAATATATGTATAATATGTTGCCCTTGAAAAAACTTGAACTTGAATTACTTAGGCTTTGGGAAGTATATCAACCTTGAATTATTTTGTGATTGTCGGTTGAAGCCCTGGTGTGTAGGAGTAAGATCTGATAGGAATAGACACTGTCATTGTCAAATGTCCTGAGATGAGTGGTGGAAAGAGAAAGGAGCTGAATTGAGGCTTCAACTGTTTAGAAAAGGGCAGCTTTGGAGATAGGTAAGATTTAAAGGTCAATATAAACAATTTTAGAGTGGTGGTCCTTAAGAATGTAGAGGGGTCAGGCAACCTACAAAATGGAACAAAGTATTTCCAAGTTATCTGGTCTGATAAGGGGTTAATAGCTACACTGTATACAGAACTCTTATGACTCAGCAACAAAAAAAACCTGATTAAAAATAAACAAAGGGGGGCAGCGCCTGTGGCTCAAAGGAGTAAGGCACTGGTCTCATATGCCAGAGATGGCGGGTTCAAACTCAACCCCAGCTGAAAACCACAAAACAACAACAACAACAACAAATAACTGGCTTGGCGCCTGTGGCTCAACGGGCTAAGGCCCTAGCCACGTACACCTGAGCTGGTGAGTTCGAATCCAGCTCGACCCACCAAACAACAATGACGGCTGCAACCAAAAAATAGGTGGGTGTTGTGGTGGGCACTTGTAATCCCAGCTACTTGGAAGGTGGAGGCAGGAGACTCGCTTGCGCTCCGGAATTGGAGGTTGCTGTGTGCTGTGATGCCACAGCATTCTAACCAGGGGGAAAGCTTGAGGCTCTGTCAAAAAAAAAAAAAAAAAAAAAAAGGCTTGGTGCCTGTGGCTCAATGGGCTAAG
>CAUYON010081815.1:0-14712 GCA_963573935.1 Arctocebus calabarensis
GAAAAGCTTCTGTGTAAGTAAGGACACAATAAGTCAAACAAAAAATCAACCTTCAGAATGGGAAAAAATATTTTCAGGGTATGAATTTAACGAAGGGTTAACAACTAGAATCTACAGAGAGCTCAAATTAATCAACAACAACAAAAATCCCATCTACCACTGAGCAAGAGGCATGAATAAAGCCTTCACTAAAGAAGACAGACAGATGACTAACAAACATGAAAAAATACTCCTCATCCCTAATCATCAGAGAAATGTAAATCAAAACTACCCTTAGGTATCATTTAACACCACTGAGAATGGCTCACATCACAAAGACTCAAAACTGCAGATGCTGGCATGGATGTGGAGAGAAGGGAACACTTTTACACTGCTGGTGCAACTGCAAATTAATAACCTTTTTGGAAGGAAGTATGGAGAATCCTCAAAGAACTCAAATTATACTTCCCATTTGATCCTGCAATCCCATTACTAGGCATCTACCCAGAAGAAAAAAATTCCTTTTATCATAAGGGCATTTGCACTAGACTGTTTATTGCAGCTCAATTTATAATCGCCAAAATGTGGAAACAGGCTAAATGCCCTAATTGCATTGCCAGGGATTTTTCTGCTGAGTTCTCCTCACAGAAGTAACAGCAGCAACTTTATGAGGCTACCTAGGCAATGGTTGTGGATTTCCAGGCTGTGGATTTGCTCCAACCAGGTCCAGGTGTAATGATGTCTCAAGGCTGTAGAGTCCCTCACAGAATGTTAGACTATGCAGCTATTCCCAACAGGTAGTTAGTGCGAGCCATGGAGGAAGGGATGTGGGGATTGATGGCAGCAGAAAGCCTCAAAGCCAGGTCTGGGGACCCCATGGCAGCACTGGAGCCTAAAGGAAGGAGCAATGCCCAGGAGCAGAGGGAGCCTCAGAGCCAGGGCTTTCACCTGGTGACAGGACAAGAGCTGATTGGTGGGACAGCAGGATCAGACAACAGCACAGGAACCACAGTGGTGGGGCCATGTAGGAAGGGCAGATCCATGGGTATTGTAGGGATGGTGCTATGGGTGAGGGTCATCAGGTGGCTGGGGCTCCCTGCTTGCCTAGGTACCACAGAGGCAGTCACTGAGAGATTTCTCAGGTGGCATGTCTGGCACCTATTCTGCTTAAATCCCCTTTAGGGGAATAGGGGCTGTAGGCTCCCAGTTACAGCCACAGCATAAGATAACACCTGTTCTGCCCACTGCTTCTCTGGCCCAGCAGAGGTGATGATAAGGCAGCTGTAGCAAATCCAAGCCCCATGTAGACCCAGTATATTGTTCCTGAGAGCTCAGAAGGGTATCAGTTGCAGGAACCTGGGAAAGGACACCACCTGTTCCTTGCTGTGCCCACTTCCTGGTTCGGAGTCACTTCACAGAACCCAAGCAGCAACCTGATCAGTCCAGAGGTCAGCAATGGATGTGGGATGCCCCTCATAGCTTGGGCTTTAGTCCCTGCAAGGGGAGCATGGAGCCCCAGGGTTCCTTCCTGTTGTCATTTCCCAGTTGCAAATGCCTCCCCCAGATAACTTCCAGTCTTACTGAGTAGATCACCCTATCACCTTCTCCTTCACTCTGAATGCTCCCTGTTGCTTCTCTAGTGACTCACAATGCTCTCTTCAAAAGGCCCATCCATAAGTGATCATCCACCTGCAACTTTCAATATTGTGCTTGAAAGTGGCATGTGTAGGCTGCGTGTATTCCACAATCTTGCCACAGAAGCCTCCATGAGGTTTTGCAAAGCCTTTTTCCATGGCAAAATTTTTTCTAGAAGAGAATATGCTTTTATACCATGTTCTTGCTGTTATCTCATTGGCCTAAAGAAGTGCCTGGAACACAGAAGGCACTCAATAATAAATATTAATTGAATAAACGAATGACTGAATGGTTTCTTACCACATAAAGTGTGTGATCTTTTTAATCATGAAGGACATAATGAACTTAGTGCGCAATCCTTTGTAAAACATCAAGGGGACTATCTTTTTCATTATTTATCTACCTTAAAGTTGTCTTTCATTTTTCAAGCATACTCATCGATGAAAATAGTTCAAGTATAGCATTGGTCAGAGGTTTCTTGCCTATACTATAATACAGTTCTAATAAGTTCTAATAATAAGTTCATATTATCAGTGTTGGCTTACATATTTAGGCCATCTGATGCAAGGTAATACAGAATGAACCTAAACTTCACTCTAAGAGAGTTTGAATCATGATCTCAGTTATAAAGACACTTCACCCTTAAATACACAAGAAGAAACCCAATATAGCCATTTGAATGGTGTTATAGACTATTTAAAATGGACACTTTCCATTTTCTATTGGCCCACCAGTAGAATTTTCTTTCTATGCATATTGAAAACTAAAAGTCCTATCTATTTAAGGCTAGTATTTAAATTACATTAATTGAAATGACAAGTTTTACTTAATCAAGCAGACGTAGACTCTTATGAAATATAGATGATCTCTACAGGTCGTCTGTCAATCAAATGTTGTAAATTGAATTATAATTTTAAAGTAATGGAGAAGCTTTGTCAGTTGATGTGATCTTATGACACTGCCTTTTATAACCTGATGAAAAACATAAGTCCTTACACTAACAACAAATTTGTCATTTGTGTTATTAAAGTGATGCCTTGTTTAAGCAACTTGCAAAGACTGTCTTATATGTTACTCAAATGGATAGATAAAGGCATTGTTTTAAAGTACACAGAAAATCATCAGCTAAATTGAACTTTGGCCAAGTGAATTTTTTCTTTTCTTCAACAGACATTTATGGAAATATTCTCTAAGCTAAATATTAAGCAATAGAAAACAAGACAGTCATGATCCCTGCCCTCATAAAGTTTATACTCAGGAAGGAAATAAACATTAAGAAAATATGAGTGCAATAGGTGTTAAGAAAAGGGACATACAATTTGATAAAGGGATGAAATGACATTTGCAAGGCCATCCAGGGGACATGGTGTTTAGGTTGAGACCTGATCGATGAGTAATAATTTGCCAAGCAAAGTAAGAAGAAAAGCATGCTCCTGGTTCAGAGGCAATAGAGGCTGTCGTGTGAAAGGACCTGAACAAAATCCAATATGACCAAGGCAGAGAACAGATGGGGCAGTAGGTTGGGAGAGAAGCCTAGAGGTATGGGTAGGTCTTAGCCTGTGGAAGCTCCTGCCACCATATAAGAGGTCTGCAATGTCATCCTCAGAACAGTGGAAAAACACTGAAAGGGATAAATTAGGTATCCAGTCAAGGGTTTCATAAACACACAGCAAGCAAACAACACGTGGCCAGGTTCCCTTAGAGCCGTCTGTCTCTGCCCAAGTTCACCCCCAAGAGCAGGGCTGGCATGCAGGCAGGGAGCCCAAGGAACAGGAAGAGGGAATGGGAAGGGTTGAGACAGAGAAGGAGGGAAAGCCAATTCAAAGGTGTACTACTGAGTAGATCTCAACTGTGGGCAGCAAGTCTCCACCGCACTAGGGATACTCCAAGAAGCCATGGAGAAAGTACTTTGGAGTGGTCTAGACAAGAGATGAAAAAGTGAAGTATTATCCCCACCACCTCCCATTCCCAATGGGTCCTGGTGGTAACCCCACTCATCCAGGTTTACACGTACCTTCAAGTGATTGAAAAGTTCCACTCAGGTGTGCCCCACCACAGTAATAGAAAAGCCCCAAGATTGAGCTAGAGGCACTTGGTGCAGGTGTCATCAGGCTAATGCCACCCTGCAGCTGGCTATAACAGCAAGGCTAAAATTAAAAAGAGGATGTGTGGCAGGACTCAGACACATCAGACATATCACACTATTTACCACTCACTCGAGAGACCACTTTAAGTCTGAAATTATTCATTCACAAACGTGAAGCCCAGATGAAACGTTTAGAGGACAAACACCAGAGAGGAGTTCTGGTCATAACTAATGCTCTTACCTTTCTGAATAACACTTACTACATGCTGGACTCTGTGCACAGCCCATACACTATCATTCGTAATACTCCCAACAATCATAGGAGGGAATACTATCATCATTGTGTTAGTTATCTATAGATGTATAACAAATTATTCCAAACTCAACAACTCAAAACAACAATAAACTTTAGTATTTTACTCACTTCCTGCAGGTCAGAAATGTGGGAGCAGCTTAATTGGATGAGTGTCTTTTGCAAGATTCCAGTCAAATTATCAGCCAGGTGTGTAGACATCTGAAGACTTCTTAGGGCTGGAGATTGTACTTCCAAGGTGGTTCATTCACCTGGTGCATGTTGTTGGCAGGAAACCTCAGTTCCTGCCACGAGGGCCTTTCCTTGGGTTGCTTGACCATCCTTACAACATGGCTGCTTTCTTCCCTTGGACTGAGCAATCTAAGAGATAGGACAAGGCAGAAGGTTCAATGTTTCTGATTGCCTAACCACAGAAGTCACACATCCTCATTTTCATACTATATTGGTTATCAAAGTCAAGCCTAATCAACATGGGACAAGACTAAACATGGGCAAAAATACCACAGGGCATGGCTCGGCGCCTGTGGCTCAATGGGCTCAGGCGCCAGCCACGTACACCTGAGCTGGCAGGTTCGAATGTAGCCCGGCCCACCAAGCAACAATGACGGCTGCAACCAAAAAATGGCCAGGCGTTGTGGTGGGTGCCTATAATCCCAGCTACTTGGGCGGCGGAGGCAGGAGACTTGCTTGAGCCCAGGAACTGGAGGGTGCTGTGAGATGTGATGCCATGGCACTCTACCCAGAGTGTCTGCTTGAGGCTCTGTCTAAAAAAAAAAAAAAAAAAAAATACCACAGGGCAAGAATCACAGGCCATCTTGGAGGCCAATCACCATTTTACAGCACAGACTCCTGGGACCCAGAGAGATAAAGTTTCCTAAGGTCACACAGGAAGTTGAACTTCACCTTCTTTAAGTTCTATGTTTTTAATCACTATACTATACTGTCTTTTTAAATAACCCAATACTCAAAGCCAAAGATATTTATCCACACAGAGAAATGTTTAATCTAAAATAATATCAAAAAGGAAAAAAAAAACCTGGAGCCTACCAGTAGAACTAATTTGGCACAAATTTCTGACTTCAGCTTCCTTCATCTGCAGACTAAATTGTCAGATTTATAAACACAGGTGTACTTTTGCCAGAATTAATCAAATGTTACATGTAGTATAAAAAAGGCACAATCTGAGAAAGTTTACTTTAGTAAAATAAACTGACTTCAAAGCAAACCACATGGTTTCAATATTACCTTTTAAAAATTGGTGGAGATTGAGGGTGTGATAGTGAGCCGTGAATGGCCATTCTGTCCCCCTAAAGTAGTGGAAGCAGGCACTGGCTTTTTTGACTTCTTCTTTATAAGACATGAAACCCAAAGGCCTGATAACTAAACATTGCTATAAATCATCCAGGATGCCCAACTAAAGTACTTTGTGGGAGAGGCGGCAGGTACAGTCCTCCCTGGTGCAGGGCACTAAAGCAAAGTGGGAAGACCCAGAAAGAAAGAAAAGTTATGCTAAAGAAAAGTTAGCTATAGTTATGCTATCCCCTGCCCTGTTTCAATGTGGTAACTCCACAGAGCCCCGGTTTACTTATTTAATAAACTGTAAGTATTAGAGTAGAAACATAAAAGAACAAGCAACTTTGTTATTCATTAATTAATATCAAATGCATTGACATTTAAGTCACCTAGAGAAAGCCTGGAGTTGTGATTCTCAGATCAGAAGCAGAAGTTCTGTTTTCATGGCCTCCTATACATCACACTACCCCCTAGCTTTGGTCCTCCCATGGACATCTGCTAATGGAAGAAGAGAGCCGTTCAATGGGGTGTTATCCATTTGAGTTCTTACTAACAAGGATGTCAGTCTGACTCTTCCCATGGTCCTATCTCCTCTTTCTTTCCTCCAAAACAATACCCCATTGTTCCATGTCAACAATTAAAGAACTTCAAGCCCTGGTTCTTTTGATTATAGCCATTCTAAAAGTTCTTGCTCTCTGCATTTCTCTCTCTTTTATGAAAGTTAACAAAAAGCAGGCATGTCATGGGCTCACATCCATCCAGTAAATTAAAGCCATTCCACACTCAACAGTTTCCAGCAGTTTTCATATCTGCAGCCCAGAACTACAAACTCAATCATTTTCATTCATTTCAATTTACTTACAAAGCCTTGGGAATGGAATAAATTAGCCAGCTCATCTTTCCCTCTATTTCATAAAAAGCAAAGCACTGTTTCTTTAGAGAATACACTTCATAGGGCTGACACCATTTCTTACAGAAAAACAACTTCACAAACAGGGTAAGAGATGTGCAACTGTGTTCAATAATATTTCAAAGAAGACAGGAATGTTGAACACAGAGAGTCAGGGGCTCCCACCCCAGTAAAGCACCTTGAACTTTCCAGGGTCTTTGATCTTGAAAAACCACTGTAACAGTATCCCAGAATATTTCCAGTATTTTTGTTTTGTTTTGTTTTCCGAGAAAATAGAATCTCTAAAATGTAACTATTAACACACATAAATTTCATCACCTTTTTTTCATTCCATCTTCTGGTCTCTTATTTCAGATATTCTTATGCCAACCCTTGGAGTTATATTGCTACAGAGGGTGTATACCTTGTGTGGAAGGACAAAATGGTTAAGCAGAAAAACTCCCAATAAATTATAACAAAAAAGAATAGTTTTTAACTTGAGCTCTTTGAATTAGGGGGCCTTGGGATTCACAAAGGAAAACAAAAGAAAAAAAAAAGACCATCTGGTGAATAATGGAGAGAATGCTTTGGGCAATTCTCAAATTTGAAAATCAACTTTGGTTCCCCCTGAAAGCAAGGACTACCATAAATCCCTTTCCATGACACCAGAAGCAAGTGAATAAATCATGACACAAGGAAGCGTAAGCTCCAAAGGCCCTCTAAAAATGACTCTGTTACTAATTTTATATGTATAATTTTGAGTTCTTTTTCTCATAGAACCCACCCCCTGTGAAGCCCCCACACTGTACCCCATGGTTGAACTAATGTACACAGCTATGATTCAAAAAAATAAAATAAAATATTATAAAAAAAAAAAAGATTTATGGCCCTTATAATTTGACTCATCTCTGTACCACACATTTGCAGAAGTATCCTTTCATGGTTTCTACAAACATATGCAAAAATTAAAGAGAAACAAAATGCCTAGAGCTGATTATCCAGTGGCTTCACTTGTAAGCTTCTAAACACTTCCCACGATGCTTTGAATAAAACAAAGACTCCTTACTGTGGTCCAGACAGCCCTCTACTATCTAGATCTCTTTTCTTCAATCCCAAGTCATTCCACTCTCCCTCTGACCTGTACACTGGTCACACTGTCGCCTTATAGCTCCTCTCTTTCCTGTGTGAAATCATTCTCTGGTTGGTTCTGCTGTTCCACGCCCCTCCCCTTCCTTCACATTGCTGGCTCCATCTTGTTTGGGGGATACCTGGAACTCAGTGATGGCTCTAAGGAAATAATCCTACTCTCTACCTCTTCACTCCTACTCAGAGTTCTCCATCAATTTCCTCTTCTTATAACCTTTTGGTGGAGTTGAATTATATATTTCCTTTTTTTTTTTTTCTTGTTTAAGCACTATCCATGCCCAGTCAATCCCTCAAGCCCCCACGCCACCCTCCAAGGCAGAAGCAGTGGTGTTTGTTGTGTTCACTGCAGCTCCAGCTCCTGGTTGGTACTTGGCATGTGGTACCTGCCCCATCAGAATGTGTGCAAATGTGTGAATGAGTCAGGCAATGCAATTCATTTTCCCAATAATATTGAATTTAACCTTTTGAAGAAGAGAAACTGATGTTAGCAACAATAACAGTTTGGGTGGAAATCTTTCCATGTCTTGTTAAGTTGACTCCTTAAGTGCAATATAACATTTTCTTGGCAACTCAATATTCTGAGAATGAGCAGCAAATATTGTATCCCTCTAGTAGTGGAATACTGTTCTTAGAGATTGTTTCTGCATATATGGTTGTTTGTGATTATGCTCAGATGCCTGAGATTGCTGTGCTTTTCAAATTTTTGTGTCAACTTTCTCTGTTTTTCTGCTTCTGTCATCATCAGGCTATCAAGTTTGAGGTGAGCTTATTGGTGAAACTTTCTTAAGAAACTCACAACCATGTTCTACTTTGCCACTTTAATCTGTCTATAGGCTAGAAAATTAGATCATGGCACAGCATATGTAAAATAACAGTCTCCTCAAATGTCTATGAGATAATGCAGTGAACAGAATGACATCTATTTTAGCCACCTGAGAAAATCTTTGTTTACATATAGGTTGGTGATTGTGCTCTGGGTAGAAGAGTTTGTCAGGTAAGCCATCCCTGAATGAGTGAAGTGTAGCCAAATGATTAAATGGCTTAAATGGTATCACTTCCATACCCATTTGAATTCTTTGCACTTACAGTTTTAAAAGTCAAGATAAATACAAATATTATCTGGAGAAGTATATTAAGGTTCTTTTTCAAAGAAAAGGAAAATCAATGAAAAATATTATGCACCAGGGTACACACTGGGAATTAATAATTCAGATACGTACAGAAAATAAGGTGAGGACCACACGTGAAAAAAAAAAGTAATTTAATTTGAAGATAACCTCTCACATGTAAGTGACTAATCTGATGTTGGCCAGTAACCAAACTAATGATGTGCTTCTGATTTTGATGTGCACAAAGACTCCTTTCTGAATTGAAAGAAAGGGGGAAGGGCCAGATTGGAGAGCAGATTGAAAATGGAGATAAGAATCTATGACTCTTTGCTTTTTAAGGATGAGTCATCATGGCAAATTCTAGGTGACAACTGTGAAGTGTGAGAAAAAGAATACATTAAACCATAAGGATCTGAGCCCAAGAGCTCTCTGGGGAGCTCTTCTCTACTATTTGAGCTATTTTATTGCATAAGCTAATGCTACAAATATTACCAAAATGAAATGATCCCAACATTGGCTTTTCTTTTTCTAGTCTTTCCAGAGTGCATAACATCATTCTCTAAAATGAAAATTCATTTGATACTACAAACGGCACATTATTTTATTTTTTAATATTTTGATTACATCTAATCTCATTGCAAAAATGATTGAAGTGGCTTATAATAAATACACACACAATAAAGAAGTTAAAATAGAAAAGGGAAACTAATTCTAAGATGTGAAAGATCATTACACTTAAGCTGATATCAAGAATGAGTGATGACACTAGATCTAGCTAAAACTGAGCTTTCTGGAAGCCAAACAAAGGCCAGTGATGAATGAGACATTCCTTATCTGAACAAAAGAACTGTATTATATTTTTAGGAGTTACACATCTTCTAAGAAATATTTATTACATGAATCCCTTTACAAATGAGTTCAGACAACATAATAGATAACCACAAACAATTCTTGTCTAGATGTTTACAATATATTAATAAATCATTTTTAGGCATTAAGTATGCTATGTGCACATACATGTACATTTATGAGTTATAGTGAAATCTAAATTCATGCTCACATACCCATACACGCCATATGGATATACATACATGAAATAACTTGGAGAAAATGCTTCTATAAAGCAACAAAGTAATGAGATTGTGTAGATCAGCGGTTCTCAACCATTTTGGCACCAGGGACCAGTTTCATGGAATACAATTTTTCTATGGACTGGGGGCAGGAAGGATGGTTTCAGGATGATTCAAGTGCATTACATTCATTGTGCACTTTATTTCTATTATTATTACACTATGATATATAATGAAATCACTATCCAACTCACTACAGTGCAAAATCAGTGGGTGCCCTGAGCTTGTTTCCCCATAATTAGAGGGTCCCAGTGCTCACATCGTTGCCTCAGCTCCACCTCAGGTCATCAAGCATTAGAACCTAGTAAGAAGTGTGCACATCCTTGGCATGTGCGGTTTACAAATAGGTTTGCACTTTTGTGAGAATCTCACACCGCCATTGATCTGACAAGAGGTGGAGCTCAGGCAGTAATCCAAGTGATGGGAGTGGCTGTAAATACAGATGAAGCTTCTCTCACTCACGGCTGCTCACCTCCTGCTGTGTGGCCCAGTTCCTATTAGGTCTGGTGGTTGGTTGGGGACTGAAGATACAGACCATCAGCAATGAGGACCACAGTTCCTCTTATCCCTGTGTGATAACACTTTGCAATATGACTTTGTGACTCGCTGATCAAGTAGTAGAGTACATTTCTCTCGCCCTTGAATTTGGGCTTGTCCTGTGACCATCTTCGGCCAGTAGACATCTTGGGCTCCAAGAGGCCTTGCAGCTCTGCTCTCATGCTATAACAACAGGAGGAAGCACAGGCTACCTTGCTTAAGATGAGAGCCGCCCAGGAAGAGACCCAGCTGACAGCCAGCACCACCTGCAGACATGTGAGGGAGGCTCCAGGCCGTCCCCCTGCAGGCGGGACTGCACATAACTACAGCTGCAGGAGTGATCCTAGGGGGAGGCCAGCAGAGGCACTGCCTTGCTGCTAACAACCTAGATTGGTAACCCCCTGGATCGTGAGCTAAATCAGTGGTTGTTTAAGCCACTCAACTTTGGGGTCATATTTGATATACAAAAATCTGATACAAGATTCAATGTATATAACTTCCTCATTTAGTAACAGAAAAGAAAATGGAGAAATCAAGAGAATTAGGGTTGTCCACAGTGCATTTCCCTAAGTCCTTTCAGAAGTTCTGAGAAACAGAAGATGAAACCTTTATTTAACTCTACTTTTTACCTCTTAACTAGAATAGGCCTGATCTTTCTTTCTCTAAAATAAGTGTTCTTAATCTGATACTCAAAAGGATCAAAGTTATAGTTCAAGGCAATAGCCCGCATAGTTCCTATTTCTAATTCAGATAATATGTGCCTAACTTACTGGTCTGTATGTTCCAGGATAGTTCTGTGTTTAAATTTTATCATCAAATTATGTATTATTAGTCTAACTCTTCTGATTTGGAGTTGAAACAATACAAATGCTCTATCTATGTATTATGGATAGCAAATGTGTAATTGACAAGTTAGATAGCTTGTAAAGAAGTTTCCTAAGCCTGGCCTGTATTCATATTCTCATCAGATGGACAGCCCCCTCCAGCTTTTCACAAAAGCATATTATTCTTTTAACGTACACAGATCTAAAGACACGCATATCAAACTACATGGCTATACAGAGGTTAAGAAGGTTAAGACTCATGTGGAACGCACTAAGAGTAGAAATGGAAGACAAAAAAATGGGTCAATCCTGTATGTTCAAGCCAGAGATGACTGTGATTTTTTTTGGAAATGGAAACACTAGGACTCACTGAGAAGGGAAATGAAGGGAAACCAAGTTAATCCTATTTCTACTTTGAACAATTAGGTAAGTGGGAAAGACACAACACATTTAAGGTATGTGTGTATGAGTATGTGTGTGTGAGCAGGTTAAGTCTGAGATGCTTATGAAACATCTGACTGCATGTATCAATTATTTAATGGACTAGATACATGTGGAATACAGAAGAAAAACTCAAAAGGGGGAGACGAAATGTAGTAGGCAAGGAAGCTAGTGAGGATAGTGAAGTTAGAGAGGAGACCAAGTGTCAGATACGTCAGATAAAGGCTTTGGATTAATTCCCCTGGCTTGGGAAACTGGAGGAAGGTTTTAAACAAGGATGTAAAATAATCTGATTTACATTAGAAAAATTACTTTGGCTGCAGGGAGAAGTGATCTCAAAGAAGTGAGTGTAGAAGTAGAGAGCCTGGTTAGGGAGGTTAGGATGTAGGGAGGCCACATTATGGTGGCCTCAAGCAAGGAGTTAGCAGTGAAATGGGGAGCCGTGGCAGGGTTGGGAACATGACTAGAAAGAAAAACTGCCAAGATTTGCTGGCAGGTTAATGTCCTGGAAAGAATGTTCTTGTATAAATTGAGCTAGAAGGATGAAAGATGGCATACATTTGAGATTTCAGAGGTGATACGATTCCTGGGGCCAAGAAGACCCAAGGCACATCCACAGAAGAGAGTAGCTATGGTGGCAACCGTGGTCCCTGTAGAAGCTGAGAAATTCCTCCTGGCTAGTGACAGCACAGCCATCCTGATGTCCTAGCACAACATTGTACTCACGTGTTCATGGTGATGCTGGTGTCGACAATCTGCTATACTGCCAGTTGTATAAAACTGTTGCACACACAATTACACACAATACATAATACTTGATAATAATAATAAATTACTATATTGCTGGCTTACATACTATTCATTATACTACAGTTTTTATGGTTATTTTACAGTATATGCTATACGTATTTTTAAAAAGTAAACTGTAAAATGACCACAGGCAGGTTCTTCAGGAGACATCCCAGAAGAAGACACTGTCATCACAGTGACAGCTCCATGAATGTCCTTGCCCCTGAAGACCTTCCAGAGGTACATGATGTGGAGAGGGGAGACGGTGGTATTGACGATTCTGGGCCTGTGTCGGCTTCTGTGTGTGTCTGTCTTTTAATTTCTTACAACAACAAAAAAATTTAATCGAAAAATACCATAGAATAAGAACATAAAGAAAAAATATTTTAGTACAACTATAAAATGTGTTTGTGTTTTAAGTTAAGTGTTATTACAAAAGAGTCAAAAAGGTTTTTTTTTGTTTTTGTTTTTTTGTTTTTGAGACAGAGCCTCAAGCTGTCGCCCTGGATAGAGTGCAGTGGCATGACAGCTCACAGCAACCTCCGCCTCTTGGGCTCAAGCGAGTCTCTTGCCTCTACGTCCCAAGTAGCTGGGACTACAGGAACCCACCACAACGCCCAGCCATTTTTTGTTGCAGCTGTCATTGTTGCTTGGTGGGCCAGAGCTGGATTCAAACCCACCAGCTCAGGTGTACGTGGCTAGCGCCTTAGCCCGTTGAGCCACAGGTGCTGAGCCAAGAGTCAAAAAGTTTCTAAAAAGTGAAAATATTTGGCTCGGCACCTGTAGCTCAGCAGCTAGGATGCCAGCCACATACACCAGAGCTGGCAGGTTTAAACCCACCCTGGGCCTGCCAAACAACAATGACAATTACAACAACAACAAAAAATAACCAGGCATTGTGGAGGGGACCTGTAGTCCCAGCTGCTTGGGAGGCTAAGGCAAGAGAATCACTTAAACCCAAGAGTTGGAAGTTGCTGTGAGCTGTAATGCTACAGCACTCAACTAAGGGCAACATGGTGAGACTCTGTCTCAAAAAAAAAACAAAAGTGAAAAGTTTATAAAAGAATGCTACAGTAAGGTAAGGTCATTTTACTATTGAAGAAAGAAAAGGATTTTCATATGTTTAGTGCATCCTAAGCGTGCAGTGCTCATGGCGTCTACAGTCGTGTGCAGGGACGTCTGGGCCTTCACGTCCATTCCTCTCTCGTTCCCTCGCTGACCACCCAGGGCAGCTTCCAGCCCTGCAGGCCCATCCACAGTGAGGACCCTACACTGGTGCCCCATTTTTTATTTCATACTGCATTTTTACTGTACCTTTTCTATGTTTAGGTGCATGTAGTTACACAAAGAGCACTATGTTTCACCTTCGGTTACTGCCTACAGGACCAGCACGGTCCCCAGTGCACAGTGTGGAGCCCCAAACAGCAGGCTGCACAGAGCACCCAGGTGTGCAGTAGGCTGGACCATCCAGCTTTCTGTAGTTTCATAAAGATGAAATTGCCTATGACGCATTTCTCAAAATATGTGCCTGCCATTAATTGACACACAGCTGTAAATCAAAATAACCTCAATCACATAATATAAAACAGGCAGATCTTGGCGCCCAGATCCTCACCGTTCCCAGAAAGAAGGGTACTCTTGCCTAGAAGGCAGTCTTGACACATCACATTCGGATGAATATCTATCCAGTGTCAACTTGAAAAAGTATTGAAATTTTCACAGTAAACTTTCACAAAATGTCACTGGAAGATTTTATCCTTAATTCACTTCAGAATCTCTCCAGGCTCTCAAAAATTCACAAAACCAGGTACAGAACTGCCCCAGCCTCCTTTCTGTCTCCACAATTTTCTCTGAAAACCTGGCCCACACTAGATTTGTGTGTGTGTGTCCTTCATTCTCTTAATCTTTTCTTTTCTAAGTAACTATTCTCCCCAACCTTAATCAATCAAGCTTGTCTTGGGCCTTTCCATGAGTCCCGTTCCACATTACAAAGGCCCAGGCACCAAGCTGGTGAAGTCAGTATTCCCTGAGCAGACAGGGAAGGGAAGATGCTGTGACACTTTTTCTCCCATCGCAGAAGTAATGAAATTTAGAGCAGCGCTTCTCAAATTTTGACAGGTATCAGAAACACCTAAAGAATTTGGTAAAATGCAGATTCCTGGGTCCATCCCCAGAGACTTTGATTCAGTAGAGCCGAGTGTGACCTCTGCACCTGCATTTCACACAAACCCCGGTGGTGTTAACACTGCAGGACCAGCACTGACAGAGCCCTCTTAGGAAATTCGTAAGGGTCTTTTGGGTAGGACCAAGTCACTATAGTGCCTGATATCTATTAACACATATCTACACTTTTTTTCTTTTCAGGCTATGTACATGCATATATATTTCATTTATGGAAATGAAAAACACAGTAGAAAGTTTTAGGAATAGACTAGATCAGACAGAACAAGGAACCTCAGAGCTAGATGAAAATTCTTTTGAATTAAATCAGACAAAAGTAAAGAGCTAAGAATCAAGGGGAATGAACAAAACCTATAAATA